>BMAO01014106.1:0-47804 GCA_019973975.1 Trichonephila clavata | reverse complement strand
CACTCACTCACTCACTTATCTACTTTGATATCATTTGAAGTAAAGTAAAATAAACTAAAAGGCTAAACTTTGAGCTATTTTTGTTAATGCAAACAACAATATAGAATAAAATTTGTTTATAAAAATTATTCGGGAATTTGCTGAGGTTAAGATAAATTTTTTGAATGTAACCATTGAATAGTTTTAAATTTAAAGAAAAAATAGAACAAGTTATAAAAATAAATGAAATTTTAAAATCTTATTTGAGAATATTATTACTATTAAAATATTTATTTCATTGCTTGTAGAAGAATTATTAATTTTATTATAAAATTAATCAGTTTTATTGATCATAACAGCTTCAATTATTCAAACCAAAATTTATTTTATTTAACATTGGCAAATCTAATGAAAAGAGTATTATCAACACTTCTGAGTCAATTTGCACGTGAGGTGGTTGCTAAACAATTAAATATAATGGTGACTTACGAATTTGGTTGAACGTTTACTTAGAATTTTTGTTTTTCCTTTTAACCGCATTCATTTTTAAGTATATCTGAACCATAATTTACAAAATTTTCAAACACTTTTTAAAATTTTGAAAAAATTAATTGCTATTATAGTTTTTAGATATGGAGTCTTTGAATGATGCAATTTAATTTACAAAAGACTTTAACAGTGTTTTGCTCATATCTCTGGATTATTCATTGAATTGGAATTCAATTAAGTTAGATATATTATTGAAAGTATTTTTTGTATAATTGAAAAAAAGTGAAGTAATAAAACTCAAAATGTTTTATGGTCTAACATCTTTTACGAAAATGTAGTTAATTATACAGGGTTATCAGTAATGAATGACCCGATTAAAAATTTAATAATTCCGACATGAATAAACAGAAAATGATAATTAACATGTCATTAAAAGATAAGATATGAATTTTGTTTTCGTACTTGATGTTTCTTGGCGTAAAATAAATACGAGATGATTGAAAAAATGATCGTTTTGCATAGCTCCATCCATGTAAAAGCAGTAATTTAAACGTAGAAACTCGTCACTATGGTTCAATGCTTGCGCGGTTTTCATTTTGTACGGCGTAAAATGCAATTTTTTTTCTAAATACAGTCCATATGGTAGACTTAGGTAACATAAGTTCACGGCAAGCACGAACCGTCGATTTCTTTGGACTGCGTACAAATCCACACATCTCGCACTCTTTCAACATTCTCTGGCGAACAACCTGGTCGCCCTAGACTTTTGTCTTAACACAGGCATCCAGTTTCCTTTGTATAAGTTTATATCCTCTTCTTATACTCTTAGCTCTCGGTACATTTCTATGGTACTTGCTCCAAAATTCACGCTGCACTGTGAATACTGACTGACTTTTTACAAACGAGAACACACAAAACGCCTTCTCCCGCTACGACGCCCTTTCCCCACTTCTGTTTACAATTTCAAAAACATCTTGATTAACAACTTTTCTGCCATTTGTTATACAAAAACAATGTTACAAACTCAAAATTTCCTGTTTTTTCTTAACAATGTCATATTAATTATCATTTTCTGTTCATTCGTCTGGGAATTATTAAATTTTGTAATCGGGTGATTCATTCCTGACAACCCTGTATTATAATTTAATAACTTTAATTTGTTAACAATTATATCAGTTCCATCGAGTTATAAAGAATAATTAAAAAATTATTAAAATATCTTTTTTTATTCGTGGTAACGTCACATGAAACTTACTTTTTATGAACAAAAAAGTATTGCAAAAAAAAAAATAATATAATTTCTCATTGATAGTTTGCTGTTTTCGAAAACAATACCTATCAGAAAAATATGACAGCATCTATTACGACAGCATTTATTTACGAATAATTCACTTCAATGGTAAAAAAAAGATACCAATGTAACCCAAAAGGGATTGTTGATACAAGTGAATCAAGGAAACACAAAACATACATAGATACTTTTCTTAATTTTTTAAGCCTTTAATTACTGATACAGATAAAACTCACATGACAACATAATTCTGGGTTCTATTAAAAACATCAAGTATAATTGTTTCTGTAATTCTACTAATTAATATTTGCTCAATTAAAGATTGGTAATTTTTTTTCCTTTCATAAATAATTTTTTCTTATACTCTTCTCGAAATATTTTTAGTGTATAAAATACGATTATACAGGGTGATTATAAAATCACAGAACTAAACTTTTTTCGGGAAGGGGGGGGGAGATATATATAGCACATTAAAAAATAAAACTTATTTGTATAGGAATGTATGGGTGGTAGAACGCTTAAATGAACAATACAAAAAATGGGACATGGAAGAGGGAAAAAAACATTTTTTTACTTACAACAACGTCGCAGAGTATTTTTTTATAATGCTCATATAAAATAATCAAAATTACAACCACTATACCAATAATAAAACTTGGAAGTGTGGACGGATTAATATTGAAAAAGAGCAGAGCTTTTAATGAAAAAACTATGTTAAAACGTTGATATCAGGTTTTAATTAAAGTTCATTAAGCTTTAGATTTCTTAACAAGAGTGTTAACCAGTCATGCATAGGGTTGAAATGTATTTCAATTATCAAAATATAGCAGTGTTCTGTATTATTGTGAACTTCTAAACAAAGATGAAAACACAAATAAAATATACATTAAAAAGACACCGAAATCAGTGCAGCTTCTCTTACAATGTAAAGAAAGGAGGACAAATGACTGAATTAAAAACTGAGAAAAAATGTAACTACAAGGGGTGATCAAATGAAAAGGTACGAAACGACACGGTGGGTACAAATATAGACTTATTCAAAATATACACCATAGGCCTGAGCACAACGATCCCACTGATGAACAAGCGCAGGATTCCTTGTTCCCAGAATTCCTGTGGCTGTGACGAGACCCAGTCCTTCACAGTGTCCTTGAGTACGTCGTCCGAGTCGAAGCGCTTTCCTTTCAGGTGTTTCTTCAGTGGACCAAACACATGGAAATCGCAGAGTGACATGTCCGGACTGTAGGACGGATGTCCAACGTCTCCCATTGGAACTAGTCCAGTTCCATTTGTGTGACTCTGGAGACGTGTGGACGCGCGTTATCATAGAGCAGAACCACACCCTCCGTGAGCAGCCCCGGTCTTTTGTTCTTGATGGACCTGCGTAGGCGTCGGAGTGTCTCACAGTACACATCGGAGTTAATGCTTTTTCTGTGCTCGAGTAATTCTGTGCTCGCATCATTTGGACGCCGCTTTTATAAAGAGCCTTTGCTCTCTCCTGCGCATGCGGGCACCCGCGCATGATCCGATCCCAGTCAGAGTCTCCAATGGCATCCCGAGATGTCTCGCTACATCTCCCTTGGCGGAATATGAAAATATTTAACTGTTTCATTTTTATGTCGTTTCGTACCTTTTCATTTGATCACCCCTTTGTATATTATAAGCTCCAGCTAAATATGCGTGCCTTTGTGTTCATAATTATATTCAACCTAATATTTATTAAACAAAATATAAGAAAATAATTTAACGAATTTCTGAAATGCTATTATTTAATGCAATTGAGTTCTAAAAAAAGTATTCTTTACATTGTAATTATTCTTCAAATTAAATAAATGATAAATAAAAATTTTTTGGGTACTTTACAAAACAAGTGTCTCAGAAAAGTTAACTTAAATTACAAAAAAATAATTGTTACGAAAACTAAAATTAATAATATTATAATTTACAAAATTTGTAAATTAAAATTAAAAAAAATTGAGAGAAATTAAAGTAATTTATATACATGAAACATAAAAATTATGCGTATAACTTTTATATAATTTCGCAATTTTTCATCCATGATATATTAACAGAGTTAAATGTATCATTCTTTTTATATAAAATTATTTAAATGCACAAATTGTACATAACATATGTGTAGCTTCAAATTGCGATGTTAGCATAGTCAATCAATATACATAACATTTTTTACTCAACAACGTAAAATACCTGAGTAATTATTTAAATGTAATCCTTTTAATTTTTAAAGATTTAATTAATTGTAAATTTATTTCTATAACTAATACTATTATGTGCCTAATGTAATTCACGCATACATAAAACACATAAATTTAAAAATATGTATTACTTCTAAGGATATCTTATTTAAAACGCAAATTATATACCTTATTTGTATAAACATAATAATATCTGTTCAAGTTTTTAAACACCTTTGGAAGTAAATGTACGGTAAAAATAGCTAAAAAAGTTTCTGATATACAGACATAAAGGAATTTTAAAAATAACAGGCAATTTTATAGTTTTTCGATCCAAAACAAAACGACTTTTTAAATTTTTGATATAAATTTAAAAGATTAGACCAAATTATTTATGTTTTACTTAAATTTTTTATATTTTTTTTCACCAACAGCGAGGAGTATTTCTGAAGAATTTTCATCGTCAACTGATCTAAAGGGAAAAGAATACGATGAAAGTTCGCAAAAAGACAAAGAAGAAGGTAATTAGAGAAAATAATTAAATATTATATTTATAAAAATATTAGTTGAACATTTCTAAAATTTTAGATTTTAATGAGACATTAAATTAATTAATTCTTTTTAGGATTCTCACACTGTTTATTTCTTCAAGTATAGATTCTCTCGTAATGTTTATAAATGAAAAAGACAGTAAAATATTTTTCTGATTGAGTTTGTAAAAGAGAAAATAATAATAATCTGAAATCTTGGGTGTATTTACAATTAAAATAGATTTAGTTTAAATATTCTTTACTATGATTTATAAGTATAATCCATTTTTTGCCACGGTGAGAAACCTTTAGTAATATTAAAAGTTTATTTGTATAAAATTTACTATCAAATTTTCAACTATATTTGTGTATAATATTAAGAATAATTTTTTTGATAATTCGGAACTTCTCAGTGTTAAAGCAAAATATCAACTTATTTTCGTTGTTTGATAATTTGTATCAATTTATACGACACAGTATTTTTTTTAGTTTTAAAGGAATGTTACCTACACTTCTGGTTAATTACGATAACCAAACGAATTTCATTAATTGTAATTCGATTTCAAAACACTTACTTTAACATTCGATGAAACTTACTTCACTTACAAATTAATGATACATTTGTTTCAAATACTTATATAGATCATATTTAATTATATATTAACAAAAAAAAAACACTTTAAGGTTGTTAGGAACATAAATGGTTTAAATTCTTTATCAAATAAAGAAGAAAAAATTATAATTTAAATTTCAAAAGTTAATTCAAAAAAATTCAAAGTTAACAGCAGTTTTTGATAGAAGATCTGTAATTTTTCCCTTCAATTTAAACGAAATACTAGTTTATTACAAAGTTGAAATTAATTTTGCTAAAGCAATTGAAAATCTTTTAATTATAATGCAGAACAAATTGAAGCAATAAATGAAATTGCACTTCTAAAAAATTCGCCAATGGAAACCATATTTATAAATATTTGAATATACTTCGCCTTAAATAGAGATTGATAGCATGTTATCTTATAATGCATAAATTAATAGATCTAATACATACAAGTTTGCTATTTTTCTAAAATATATATAATTTATCATGAATTACAAATTTCTTTGAATGCGCGTGAGTATTTTTAATATAAAGGTAATTACGTCTGAAATTTTTATGAAAATTTGATTGTATATTTAGTTTTTTGTTAAATTAATTAATTATTTTTAATTCAATACAAATGTCATTAACATCTTCTGGTCTAGATTTTGTTTGACTATTACTTTTCAGAAACAATAAAAGTATTCGATGGGAATGGATGTTTAAAAAGTAGGATGTTTAGGACAATCACCATGCAACGGAATGCATCAAAGGAGCAAGTCATTGTAAGTATCTAGAATCAAATTTTACTTGACCTGAATCTAACTTATATTCAAACAATTTAATTCTTATAAATTTTAATGAATTTTTTTCTGTAAAATAATATTTTTCCTTATAAGGGCCTTACAGTTCTTTACTGTAATATAAGCATATTGCTTTGTTGTACTTGTAAAACAGCTTTTTTCAGTACAAAGCATTTGTCACGTAAATTGCAAGTATCTCTTAAGAAGAAAGCAGCTGGATTTCTGATTAAAAAAGAGATTGAATATAAGTGCTTTTAATACGCATTTTCACAATATATAATTTTATTTATACAAGTTAAATCTGTAAAAGGTACAATCTTTAAAAAAATTATTTCGATAAAAATATGGCCCATTTTGGAATTCAAATTATTATCATGGAATCCAAGTAGTGTCACGAACTATTTCTTCGCGTTCCTTATGCCATTTCGTGGATTCGAACTCTAGGGTGAAGACCCACCATGTAGAGAGATTGAGGCAGGTTAAATCTATCCAGGTTCGGAATCCTCTCCTTGGCGTGGAAATTTGGAAAGTGGAATTCCAACGCAGGTATTGTCACTTAAATGAGATTCCAAATTATGAGGTCCGTCTACAATAGGCCTAGTATATTTTCGAAATACGACCGTGATAAACAAAATAAACTATTTTGAGTTAAATTGCATGCAAAATCATATTTAATTTTTGCATCTGAAAATTTCTCTATGTAATTTGACTAAATTACATTAACAGAAAAAAGTTTGTATTATTTCCTTATCGTTGAGTTATTTTCAAAACTAAACAGTGAATGTATGTATATTTACTCCAAATTGTATTTTGAGACTGTCGAATTGAGATAATTAATAATTTCTCTATAATACTTAAAAAGGAAATTTTATATTTCAGTAAATGATAAACTAAATCAAGTTCAAAAATAGTGCTTACTTTTTTAGAAGCAATGTAAGTTCTCTAGATATCTTTAATACAAAAATAACCAACAATCAAAGATTTCAGAAGAAAAAAAAACATTACAGACTTCCATAAACTATAAAATGAAAAAATTAATAATGGGAAAGAAAGTTTGGATATTTATAGATAAACGTAAATTAGTTTTAAAATATTTTGTCTGAATGTTAAAGTAATTTTAAGTAAAGTTATTAAACAACAGTGATGATATACAAATAATTTTATATATTTTTAGAAAATTTTCCTTTAAAATATTAAATTTGAGCTTTATATGAATAAACATAATAAAAAAGAAATATGCGTCTTTCTTACTTTGTGTATTTGCTATCAATTAAATAATAATGTATTTCTGTGAAATTTGTCTTTTTTTTAAAAAAATAAAATAATAATTCTTATTGTTAAGAATTTTAGTTTATTCAAAATAAAACGCAACAACTTCAAAGTATTCTGAGCTGACAATGATATCATAGCATTTAATATTAATTCATCAATAAATTCGAAAAAATTAACAACGTATATTGTTATGTCATTTGAAGTCAAAGTGTATAAAATTTACCATTAGATAAGAAATATTCGACTGCTAAACACATACTGAAAACTTTTTCATCAATAGAATTTTTAAAACATTATTTTCTTTTTAAATTAAGGAAAAGCTATATGTTTGTAGAGAAGCAGAGAGTGAATAATAATACTTAGAACGTAAAATTCTGAATAGAGTTTTTTAATATGTTCGTTGAGAGGATCACAATACCTTTACTTTTTCTTTCGTATTCACTTCTAAATTTCATATTGTGATGCATTAAATCATTTGTTTTACTTAATTAGTTTAACATTTTTTTTTCTTTTCACAGGCTGCGGCTCTTAGAGCATTTCATGTATATGATGATTTGAGGTTATACTACATAACAGACGCATATGGTAAGTATTAAATTTTTTTAAAAACATACATAATTTGAATATTTTATTTCATATCCTGTGTTACTTTAATATTAAGTTATTGTTATATTTATGAATAATAATTCAAATTTAACATATTATTAACTAAAATAGTTAGAAGTATTATTTTGTATTACATTGAAGAAAAAATCTTAAAAATTTTTTAGTGTTTAAAGATTTTTTTAACAACTATTCATTTATAAATTTGTACATTTTTTATATTATTAACGTTTATTTTTTTAATATAATTTCAGATTCAAATGAGAAAGAATTAGATGGTCCTTTTCCCCTTCAAAACCTAACACGGAAGGATGGAAGGACAGCAATATTTCTCAGGTTTCGTTCCCCTGATCCAGAGTCAGGTTATATCAAAGTTTATCCAGGAAAATTAGGGTAAGCAACAATGTAAAATTCTCTTCTTTCCTATTCACTGATTGAATGGAGGTATCTGTAAAATTCCATAGTAAAATGATTGTCACAATTATTTGCAATGTGTGGATAAAAAATATTTTCTATTCAAAATATAACTCAAAAGAACTGGTTTCGGGATTTCTTTAAGAATTGATTAAATTCCGAAAACACACAAATTGTTAACAAATTGAAAGTTTGTGCCCCTCCCCCCTCATAGCATAGTCTCCAAACACTTGCTGAATCTTACGAACCGGTGATTCAGACAAAATTTGACGCAGTACTTCTGCTCAAATCGTTCGGTTATCTCTAGAGAAATAAAAGTCCGATGAACACACACATATAACAGTACCTCACTCTCTCAACTGCCTGCTGGAAAAGACTGGTGCACTAGAACGAAGGGAAAAAATTTCAGCATGCACATTAAGCTGTCACCTCCCTCTGTGTAAATGGCGCCACTTTAGAATCTATAGTGCGTGGAAAATTCAAAGTCAGGTGGTTTTTGATCAGGCCTTGTATATATTGCTTTCAAAATTGCGATAATTTAAAATAGGTATGAAATAATATTAACTTAATTCAGTGGTGAAACACAGCCCATGAGGGCCGCCTACTATGCCCATATCAGTATATGTGACCTTAAGCCCTGAAGTGCATGAGCAGATGTTCCGATCAGGTGGTCAGTCTGTCGGAAAAAACTCCAGTGTTAAGTTCCCATGCTAGCTTGGTACTCATCTATCGACCCACTGAAGGGATGAAAGGCTGAGTCGACCTTGTCTAGCCCGGGGTTTGAACCTCAGACCTGTGGTGTGGAAGCGTGATACACAACCACTCAGTCATTGGCTTCGAAATAATATTATCTTTAGTTAATTATTCTTAGTTAATTGTTTTGAGGAGGAAATTACTCTGCGTATGCCAGATTATTCGTATGAAGGCAATGGAAAATTTTCCGCAATGTGTGTAAATATTGAGATTTCTTTTAGCGATTACGGTGAATTCTCCTCAACGGAAAATCCGCTATGTGTGTAATCGGCTTAACATAAGAGCAATTTGCTGTTATTTTTTCCTGTCTAAGCAGTTTCATCAAATTCTCTTTTTAAGCGATATACACTTTTATATATTTTTTATAATGAGTGTTTCAAGAGATTTTATAATTGTTTATATACTGGTTTACTAGATTAAAATATGTAACTAGGAATAAGCTATCTGATTACAAAATATATAATTGTTTTTCTTTCATTTTAACCCATTAAATTTCACTACATATTCCATTTGAAAAATTAACAAAATAATTTCAGAAATGATTATTAAACATGATGATGATCATAAATATACAAAGAAAAAAAATTTAGCATTTTTCAATTTCGAGCAATTTATGGTTTCACAGTGAACAGTAACGGTCTATTTTTCCTATTCAAACTAACCAATCCAAAAGATTATTCAGAAAAGAAATCTGATATTTATGACCATAAAACTTTTATATTTTAAAAAAATTAATTTTAAAAAAATTTTAAAATTTTTAATTATTTTTTAAACATTTTTCTGCATTTTTATAATTTTAATACAAATTTGAACACAAAGTTACATTTATTTTACATTACATACTGAAAAAAATTTATATTCCTTAATAAAAAATTGCTAAATACATCTTAATTTTCCATCGATAATTATAAAGAGAAAATATTTAAATATATTATGTACAGACAGTTTGTGTCCTAGGGTCCGGACCCCCAAAGCCCTTGAGTTTTATTCGATTGATGATAAGCCTATATATATATATATATAACGTAAAATTTAATTAAGTACTTGTAATTAACATTTTATTTTAAAAATTAATGCTAATTATTAATTCAATAATTTATTTTGTACTGTTTTTTGTCAACAAAATCAATTGGTGTTGTCTTGAGGTATGATACCAGTTAGGGGACTTTCGACCATGCCCCCCCCTCTTCTTGAAAATTTTTGTGGGCGCTACTGAGTTGTTATTCAAATGAAGGTTCCCTAAAATCCAAATGAATTTTCTCACTGGCATCAATCTTGAAACAAACGCATCATGTAAAATTTCATTTGTTGACTAAAAATGTCAGTAGCTGGGCAATCGTTTTATCCCCATCACTATATTTATAGAAAAAAAACATTATATCCTGTACAATAACAGGAGTGAATGCAATTCCTTTTTGCGTAGCATATAAATTCGTTTGGTACAAATTGTTTCTATAAAACTGATAGAAAATAATGACAAAAAATTGAAATCGGTGAAGGATCTTGAAGGGATGTTGTTTCATCTGAGGGTCCACTTTGCTCTGTAAAAGGCAAATGTCGAATTTTTACAGAGGCCTTATTTTTCCAAGTAACTTAAGATATACGGGATGGTCCTGGCACACTTATGTCATCTAATTCCTCATCAATATCGGTATTTTCACTTGAAGATGACTTTTCAGACATAATATACTCTGCTTCACTGAGTGATAATTCATTGGTTTCAATATCAGAGTGTAAGTGGTGAAATGCTTCCAGAGCTTCTGGAACTGATAATCCTTTTCTTGGCATTTAAAAAAATTGCTAGAAATTACACAAGGAAATACTTAAAATATCTTATCACTAATACTAAGAAAGGCAAGAAAACACTAGGTTGATATTTCAGTCTTTTCTAAAAGCAGCTCAAATACAAAATACCTAAGGAGCATCTGTCTCGTCTCTGAGCTCCCACCCCTAAAATATTGTAACGTCGGCTCATCAGAACTCACCCCATGTATACATGTCAAGATTGAAGTATGGAGGGTCAGTTGACCAAATAGGCCATTGAATCTCCATAAAAGACACCCGTGGTTCTCCCCTTACGCCGGGAGCATAAAATGTGCGAACTGTCTTGGAGAATGTTTTTGAAGTAGCTACTACTTACTTTCTTCATGATTTACAGACACCTATTAGTCCATATGAAGGAAACTATGAGTTATAGTCCCTTTGTGTTGGGACCCCCTATCCTATTGACATGGCCAAATTGAATAAAGTATACTGGTGCCAAGGATAACCACAGAAGCAAACTCAGTGAAAATCTGACAGCTTTCACTTAGCTTCTAGGTTCTGGAGAGAGAGCAGAAGTGCTGAACAATAGTTAACACACATCAATAATGAAGTGCGATTGATTTCGGGGAGGAGGGTGCAAATGCATGGCTTGGAAAATGAGAAGTGGCGAGGGGTGAGAATGTGACCTGCGCCTGGAGTTTGCCGTCCCTTACTGGAGTTTGGTTTCGCGGTGAAACCATAGATTTTAATTTCATTTTTCTACTCTTCTGTTTACTTATCAAAATGACAGAAAGTTGTAATTAATAATTTAAAAGAAGCATAGTAAGACCTCGTGCTATAATCTAAAATAACTATTTTTTAAGTATTTTTTAAAGCTAATGGAATTTACCAAATTTTAAGAAACGTCAATATTTTTCTGTTTAGTAGGTCTCAATCGTTAAATAAAGCCGTAATGTTGTCATCTATTGCTAGGAAAAAGAACAAAATTTAAAAAAAAGCTCTTATTGGGATAAAAAAAAATTTTAATTTTAATTTTTTAAAAATGTTTAATGCGTGGTTTCGGTTTGAAACCAATGAACGTTAAAGGGTTAACATATTTTTCATAGTTTTCTTTTGAAGATTCATTAAATTTTCCGTGTGTTCTTTTTCAGGAATATTGATGGTCATCAGGTGATTCCTGTGACGAGTGATGATGAAGTAAATGACGTAATGGAGAGAGCCCTAGAAAAATTCGGACTTGATCCGTCTGATGTAATGAAATATAGACTTAGCGAAGTGTCCTTAGATAAAGGATGTAAGATTTTTTAAACTTCCTTTTATTTACAGAATCATTATGAATTTTTAAATTGTAATTTTTCAATTGAAATTAAATTTACAAACAAAATTTTATGCTTTAATTTATCAAAAAAGGGTCTATGTTTAATGCATACTTGAAAATAAGATTGGTGACGATATTTTTAAACTTAAAATAGCAAGAACCGTGAAAAATATTCACAGCTGCAAACTGTATGCTCAAAAATTTTATCTAACTTTAGTTGCCATATAAATTTTAGAGTACTTACCTTCTTATAAAATTACGTGTAACATTGGATTTCTAGCAATGATCACAACATTCAATACATTTCAGAATAAAAGTAACTTTCTAAAAATAAAATACCTAATATGGAATATATATATAATGTAATAATACATGCATACATACAAAATAGCTGTAATTTTAAATAAGCAAAGCAAAAACAGAAGTATAATTAGACAGAATAGATCAGGAATCCGTTAGCTACATTAGCAAAAAAGCACACTCGTAGTTTAAGGAACTAAGATTGCTGGTTCAAACATTCTTTTCAGCCAATTTTCACCTGTAATTTGCCTGTAATGTTGGGCTGTAGGGAAAGGAAGTAGGAGCACGAATAAAAGTCATTATTATTAGAAGTTTAAAATTAAATATACTAATGCTAATATAAAGTAGTATTAACAATGAAAAATATAACTATATCTACTTATCTAATGTACAAAATATTAAATTTATATGAATATGTAGTGCTTTTACAGAATTTATTATACACACAATACATCGCCATTTTAATTTCCCGTCAACAAGGATCTATCTTAGGGTAGCACCGCATAAAAGTTTAAAAAAGTAAATAAATAAAATCAGTTCTAATTATAGCTTTGTATATTCGAAAACATAAGCAATTTTATAGGAAAATTCGGAAGGAAGAGAATATAATCAATCATGGTGAACAAGTCAATTATATATTAAAATATTTTCAAAATTATTTAACCTGTGGGGCAGTTTTATGACTGTATGCAGTAAAATAAAAGCAAAAGTGTCGTAAGAAAATATCCAGACAAAAATAAAAACGTGATAAAACATATGAAATTGAAAGGAAAAATGGAATTAATTAAAATAAGTGTTTTTAAAGTTTGTCATGGATCTTGTGAACTTATTAGAAGTATAATTTTAAGGAAAATTATATAACAGAATATAGTCATGTTCTATACAGTTATTAAGAATAAATATATTTGCTTCATCACTAATCAATGTATTGTAACAATTTATGTAATTCATAATAATTTTTCTATAATATAAATTTAAATATATTAATTCCAGAGAAGTACATCAAGATATTGAAATTAAATGCATCTATTTTATTAAAAATTTTGCTTTGTAATTTGTTATTCATTAAAATTTTCCATAGCTAATCGGTTTTAAGAGGACTATCGTTAGTTTCAATAAGGTTCAAGTATTTAGTATAAAAGTACTTTGGGAGACAAATTTATTATTTTAACCTAATACAATTAAGTCATCTATGTACCTAAAAAAAGTCACTAATCATAATGTAAATATACATTAGTTTAACTACTGCTAGCATATCCTTCTTGAGATAAACCTTTAATTTGTTTATATAATCATTAAAAGCAATAGTCTTTAAAAATTAATTCTGTGAGAGTTTTGAATTTATTGAAATTTATATTAAGCTTATATATACTGTTTAAAATTATCTTAGTTACATCATTGATATCTATGGAATTGAACAGATCTTCAAAGTCATAATTATGTATTGAATAAATATTTTTATTTAAACAAAAATCTATATTTTTAATATTTTAATTATAGTTATATATGTACAGGTGTTTGTGTGCACGTAATAAATCACTATAGTGCTAAATCAAAGCTTAACAGATAGCAAGGAAAATAGAAAAAAGAGTAAGATATAATAGAATAGAGCCAAAGCAACATCATAGCAAACTTTTAGGCATAGGAAAATAAAATATAGTTGCATTTTTTATATAATACTAAAACTAATTTATAAAATTATAAATCCATATAATTTTACAGAATCAAAAAGTAGTATATTTACTTAAAAGTATGTAATAACTTAAAAGAATCAAAATCAGTTTGTAAAAAATATGAATCACCACAACTAGATATAATAAAAATTAGTATATTTATTAACCTATAAGATCTAAAACATTGGAGATAACAAGATAGCATTTAAAAGGTAAATTGCTCATCAATATATTCTTTATTTAAAGTAACAATGTGTTGTACATGGAAAATATGAAAACGATATACAAAACTTTAATTTTTTTTTTAAACGGAAGCGAGGTGTGCGTATGAATTAAAATTAATGAAATATAAAAGTTTCGAATAAATTCCAAAGATAGCTAGTAGTGACATCTATGATTAAAGAAAGTTAATAAATACTAAAATATTGTTTATTAAAACTAATATTAAGAATTATTGCAAAGTTAAAGGTTTCATTGTGTTATGTTCTAAAATGCAGGTTATAAAATATTTTCAATAGGAAAATTTTTTAAACTATCTTTATCAACAAAATAAGAATTACTTGATAAAAAATAATAAGGTTTCTAAAATAGATAAATGAATATTACTATTCCAGAATGGAATTTCTTAACACTACTTAAACTATTTTTTTTAAAAGAATTTTTCTTAAAGAACCTTTATTGTATCATTAATATTTGCTGAAATAAAAAGATCTATACGATAATAACTATTTACACAGCGAATTTTCTTTATCTTGTAAACCGTTAATGAAATTTTTTTCTTTTTCATTATCCCTGAGATTATTAATATTTTGTAATAATTCACTAGAAGTAGTAAAGCAAATTTTAAGAACTATGAAAATTAATACGATTCGTATGAAATTTAAGTGTTAAAAAATTTGGGGACATTTAACTCTTGGTTTATGTATATGCGTAAATTTTTTTTATATAAAAATCAGATACGCGACTACTAATTTCTCCTCCACAGTTCAGATTTAGTAAAAGAATTATTGTTTTGGAAATATTTATTGAGTATAATTTTTTTGTAGTATCATCAAATAATGGTGCAATAACTAGATCTCTTTTTTCATAGAAAGATTATGAAATCCTTCTGTAAATCTTTAATCATATTTTTAATGTCCTGTATAACTAACATCATAATTAGCTTTATGATACAATTTCATCAGATTTTTTAAAAACATTGCGCTTATATATATACTATGTTTCTACATTATATCTCTCAAAACTATTTCTTTTATAATTCTTAAATTTTTTGTATAATTACGTGATATTTACATTTCTACATACCTAGAGAAGGTAAAGTATTATTGTAATTAAGGATTAACTTGCCTTCTTTTAAAATATTTTTTTAATAATAATATTTTTAATTCGATTATATATTAGGATGGTCTATTTTCTTTTCTTTTCGGCTTAGCTAAGTAAAAAGGCAAAAGCAGTTTTCAAAGAAAAAAAAGTTTCTTTCACTCGCACATTACACTTGAAATCTTGAAAAAAATAGAGTAAATTTGCTATTTTTTGTCAATTTCTTATAATTATTTAACTTAAAAATCTCGTAATGCTGAATGTGAAATTTCGGATGTGAAGATGGAGGAAAAATAAATTAAAACCTAGAAATTTGAAACTATTTTTTCGTACAAAAAGAGGGGGAAAATATTTTTTAAAAATTAGTAACATTTTGTAATTTTATTCGATTTATTCCCCCCTCCCGTTTTAAGAAAAAATGATAATAAACAAATATATTTTTCATTTCGAATATTTTTATTCAAAAGAATGTAAATTAAAAACAGATTTTTGAGAAAATTTAGAAATTACTGATCTTCATAAAACTGTCGATCTGTTGATGTTGTATCTTGCTTCAACACCACAAACTTACTGAAAGGCTTCTGTCATAAATTTGACTGAACATTCCACTGCTTAGATATCATACATGACACTCTGGGAATCTATTTCTGAGATATTTACTATAAAATAATCTTGAACGAAAAATATAGCGCGATTGCGAATGTTGCTCAAAGAAATTATACAATGATCACCAACCAATGATGCATTTAGGTTTATTGCATTTAGCACACTTTTATGAGTGTCATACCGGAGGCTTCAGCTGATTATCATCATATTTTTATTTGAAATTTCAGAACCTCCCTGTACTTGTTTTTGTTTGGTGCCAGAATATTTCTGTTTATAAGTGTTCAGTTTTATTCGAAATATTTTGAAGAACCTGAAACTGATTACTTCTTGTTTTCCTTTCAAACTTCTTTACTAATTTATGTGTTCATTTCTTGTAAATCCAGCAATCCAGATATTTTCAGCTTTATTTTTTATATATATTCTTAACAAAATACTAAAGGATTAACTAATTTGACTAAGAGAATACGGTTAACTTTATTCCTTTCTTTTCAAATGATTGAAATTATGCATTCGGAAATATTTGAATTTCTTAGGCAAATACAGTTGATAACAGTAAGACATTTACATGCTGCAATATTAAAATGTGGAATAGATTACCTTTTGAAAATGTAAATATTTTCTATGAATGTTTACTTCGGGAAAGTAGGATGTTTTAGATAGTTTCTTAATATGTAATAAATTTATAATTATCATTATAATACTTATTAATCAGCAGTACTATCTCGCACTCGGACACTGAAGGATTAGAAGTTTTTTCGTGCAAATATTTAATTTTTTAATCTACCATTTCAGATGCTTTATATAAACTCACGTATTTGCTGTAAATTTGCAGTGATATCTTCTATAATATTTAGAAACAGCACTTTAAGACATATTTCTGATAAGAAAGTTTATTTGGCAAAAAGCCATCTGTATTCCCATATATTGGACCTTCGGAATCTTTCTAGGAGTGATTTTATTACTCTTAACCACATTTTTACCAAACTTTTTTTTAATGTATTTAACATTCAACATTAAAAAAAGTAAGAATACCTATCGAGAATTTAATTTCCAAATTACCACACATTGATTGGAAAATGATTGAAGAATTGGAGAGGGTTGGCTCTCCATTTTCATAGTAAATTGAATACGTCATGTTCAATGGGTAATCAAGTGATAAAAAAGCAGAGCTTTTAACTCACTCCCCTTATTATGCCCAAAATATTTTACATATCTAGCTTCAAATAGCATTTTTTTTTCAATTTTTTCAATAAAAAAAAACTAAAATGAAAAATATGTTTTTCATTTATTAAGGATTGTTATTTAAATGTGAGAACGTAAATATGAATAAAATTATAAAATATTGCTAATTTCTTAAATGTATTTTTTGAGACTTTTGTACAAAAGATATATTTTTTTAAATTTAAAAATTTTTCACCTTTTTATTTAGCTAGGAAAAAGGTAACTTTTCTTCACCATGAAAAAATAACTTTCTTTTGGCCCACGCTAATACACACGCACATATATGTATAATTTTGAAATATTGCATGCTTTAAACGAAAAGGCTTCATATTCAGTATATACTGATTCAAAATAAAAATTTTAATTGGAGAATTAGTAGTTTCATTAAAATATTATTACCAGCTAACATTATATTTTATACATATATTAGAAATAATTTTGATAAAAATAATTTAAACATAGCGAAGAAATTTCTTATATTGCATATATTGTTGCTAAATTTCTATTAACTGTTTTGCATGAAATTAATATTTTTACAATAACTATTTTCATGTTTTTTAATAACTAATGTAAAATGCTTTTTGTAGCCCGATAGATTGGCAGAAAACCTATAATTTTCATATATTTTTTCTTCTTCGTGTATACAAATAATTTGTATCAGTTACTTAAAATTGTATTTCTTAAGTCATAAAATGTGCTTACGAAGTGCTTCAAACGTGTTGTCATGAGCTACATTTTTCCAGATTGTTTAAAATATTGTGAAATAAATATTATTGTAATCAACATTCAGCATGTATGAATTCTTTTTATTATTATTTTAAAGCTGTTCATGAAAGACCGATGGATAACCAAGAAAGTCCTTGGGAACTCATTAAAAATATAGCAAGAGTAAGTTTCCTTTTAGATTTCATAAATATTTTCTTTTTACAGATTTCATATAACTCAGGTATTATATCAAAACATATATCCAACATTATTCAATTAAATATTTACCGAGAAAAACGTCACTCTGAAAAATTTAATAATTATTTTGTTTTAAAATACCACCTTAAAATACTTTGATTTAAAGTACCACCTTAGTTATAATCAGCTTGAATGTAAATTTTAGATAAATTTATATTTCATAAACATTACGCACATATATAATTTTCTGCAAGTGGTATTTTGGTGAATTTTTGTAAATATAGCTCATTATTAATTTAAAATTTCTTTTAACGAAATTTTATTTAAAACATCATAAGTACCTTAAAATTCCTTTTAATAAAGCTATATTTTTGAATATCTAGGAATCAATTAGGCAGAAAGAATTAACGAGGTTTTGCTTACGTCAGAAAGAAGATTTACAGAGTTCTTCAGTAGCCCTTTTTGTAGGAAATCTTCCACCTAACTTATCACAAAGACAATATGAAATGCTTCTACTAGAAATGCTAGGAAAACGTAAGTATAACTCTTGTAATCTGAATTATAAGAGATAACTAAATCAATCATTATTTACAGGAGTATAATCTGGTTAGTTAAAAAGTTCTAATTTAAACGGTAAAGCCATAAAGCTAAAAATTTGACCTGAGTGAAAAAAGATTCATACTGTGATAAATATTATAATTTATAATATTATATCACAAGATCTCAAGTTTAGACATATTAAATACAGCTATAATCATTCAAACTCCAGATATTGAAAATTTTTATATCGAATAAATTAACTTACTCATTATTGGATTAAAAAAATTCAATAATGCTTTTACATTTATAAATTCCTACTACACTGATAGCCACACGGAAGCATACAAACCATGTGAAATTTAAATCATGTGTTGGTGACGATGAAATATGCAATTCATGAGCATATAAAGGGACAACAGATTGGAGATTTCAAGTACGGCAATTGTTTTTTCGTGCGTTTGCTTGCGTAATCTTTATACCTATGCCTCGTGGAAGACATAGAGCTCTTTTGACAAAATTTCAAAGTTCAACCGAGAAAAAATGGTAGCCTATAGGGATCGCGGATTATCCTTCAGAGAAATCGGTCAACGTCTTGAACGAAGCCAAGCAACTGTGATGTGGATCTGTCATTGACGGATGCAGGAGTAAACGGCAGACTGACGGACCGATCACACCCATCTCGTTGAACCACTACCCGTGATGACAGGTGGATTGTGTGCATGGCAGTGATGGATCGCATAGCCGCATTACGAACCATAGCACAACAGATTCAGTATGTTACGCATTATTCGGTGTCCGCTAGTACCATTCGACACCGTTTGCAGCAGAGTGGAATGTCCGCAAGGCGTCCATTGCTTCGTTACCCTTGACTGGAAACTACAGGCGTTTGCGCCGCTAATGGTGCAATGAACGGCGGACATGGGCGATGAAATGTAATGACATTGTATTATGACGAATCCCGCTTCTGTCTGCAACATCACGATAATCAGATTCGAGTTTGAAGACACCGTGGCGAGAGGCTGCTGAAATGCTGCGTTATGCATCACCACATTAGTCCTGCACCCGCTATTATGGTTTGAGGTGGTATTGGATTTCCCTGCCGCACCCCTCTAGTACGCATTGCCGGTACACTGGACAGCCATAGCAACATCTGTGAAGTGTTGGAGCCCGTGGTCCTCCCATACATTCAGCGCTTGGCGTCAGCCATATTCCAACAGGATAATGCGCTACCACACGTGGCACGTAATTATCAAGAGTTCTTTTTTACTCATCAGATTGAATTGCTTTTTTGGCCTGCTTGTTCTCCCTATCTATCACCAATCGAAAACGTGTGGTCCATGCCTACACAACGACTGTCCCGGTATACCCTCACCCGCTGCTACACCAGATCAACTTTAGTAATATGTGGAAGCCTCATGGACTTCTGTACTCCAAGGATACATCTAAAGCCTCTTTGATTATATGCCGAGGCTTGTGGCAGCGGTTATAGCCAACAATGGCGGCTAAACTAACTACTTATTTTGTCATCATCCACTCGTCACAAGAGGCTGTAATTTTAATCGTTTGATCTTTGTACAACATGTTATCTGCCTAATAAATTTTGCTGTGATACCTCTGGTCCTTCTTGGTGTTGCATTTTGTGTGGCCAGCAATATATAATGGTTTTATAATAATCAATAGCCAATTAAAATGAAGGAGTAGTATGTTGAAAGTTAAAAATTATGAACATTTTCACAGGATCTTTTTTATTTTAGATATAATCATGCAATAAATGAAATACAAACAGAACTATATGTGCAATTTTGTGACGAGTATTTACTCAATATATTTTTCAAAAACACTAGACAAAATTTCCAGCACCTTACTTATTTCTGAAGACCTTAGCATAAATCCTTTTCCTGCACTGGAAATATATTTCGTAAATATTACACTTATAATGATAGATAAACAGCACATCAAACACACAGAAATATATTATGTGAAGTTTATACAACCTATTCATAAATTACTTAGACATCTGTTTTCCTGTTAAGAACAACTGAAAACGAGTTAAATTTATTATTTTACAGCATATAAATTCAGAGACCTCGGTCCAATTTATTACGAATATGGATCTCTCATTATAAGTTACGACAATGCCGACATAGCCGTGAAATGTTTCTACATGCTTCGAGAAACCATCTACGACGATAAAAATCTTCTAGTCCTTCTCCTGCCAAATCTCCTGCCGGATATGGTGCCTCGAGCAATCAGGGTGAGTAGAAATGCAATGCTTTTTTAAAGACTTTTTTTCCCTGTTGTAAAACAGGACTGACATTACATTTTCTAGAAAAACTACATTTATACAAGTTTGTGAATTTATAAGGCAAAAATCGGCCCTTCACACTGAGGTCTTTAAAATACAATAAATATGTAAATTTTTATCTTGAAAGGCAAAATTAGAAATTAACTTACGGCGTTAAGGTATAAGAGATGAAATCTAGAGCATATTATGTACAGGAAATATTGAAACTTAACAGAATTGAGTTGTAAACTAAAATATGCTGCTTGTACGCTATTAAAATTGGAATATGGTATTAAACAGGGGCTAAACTTTTGTTAAAAAAATGAGCTTCAAACTTAGTTCTTGTTCCTCATCATTAGATGTTAGGTTAATTGTGAAATATTTTAAAATTATTTTAAATAAGCGAAAGAAATATGTTGCAAGACAATAGAAAATTTTAGTGCAAAAGAATAAAAGAAAAAATATCTAGGAAAGTGTATATAAGAATTTTTATTGCATTTTTAAGGAATTTGAATTACTCTTACATATCAAAAATATTAACTAAATCGTTCAGTGTGTAATTATTGTAATAATGGTAATACTCAGAGTCTCACACGCATGCAAGATTTTGGCTTTTTTAAGAAGTGTCCGAATATATATCCGTTTCGTGCATTCCAATAAAAAGTAAGCAATAAATGCAACGCTGTAAAATTTTAAAAAATCATAAAAGAAGTAGCGATTTTGATTTATTATTTGCATTAATACCACAAAATTGTTAACTAGGAGCATAGTTAAGGTATTTAAATCCTCTATAGGAAACTGGAATTTCAGTCAGTTATCTGTAGTCAGTTTTCTTCAAGAATGTAAACTGTAGCTATATAGGATTTATAAATTTATATAATCAGAAATATATGAGGGGTGGCCAAAGGAAGGTTACAAGTCGAACAAAGAAATATTTATTAACAATAGGCAGCAAATATAAACGGGAATCAAGAGGCATACTATCACATTTCAACATAATCACCAAGTATATTTAGCATTTATGAGAACGCAGAACCAACTTGTTTAACCTGTCTTTGTCATTGAGCTAGTCCTCGGCGAATGTTTTCACAGCACTGTCATGGAATATCGCAGCACATCAGAAACAATATGATGCACGCTACCGTAGCTCAGTCCCAGCTCTGACGAGATTTCACTCATTTTGAATCAGTTCTCCAATTCGTGCCTTGTTGATTGCTGTTGTTGAAGAATTTTGCCGGCCTCTCCATGCCATATCAAGGTTTACGACATCCTGTCTGTCTGACTGAAAAGAGTGACATCATTTTGCTACATGATGCCTGCTCATTCTTTGCCCATAAAAATCGAATCACGGCTCGCGCACTTCCAAACGAGACCAATTTCCTAAGCGTCTTACCATTTCAATCGTCCTGAACCTTCTACGAACTTTAACTACCTACCCGAAAACCACCTGTATGCCAAGTAGCATCATTTGTCTCCATTCTGGGAAAACAAAATTTCTCCACAATATGTAGTTTTCAAATGCAGCGGCTTGCAACCTTTTTTTCTAATCAACCCTCGTATATTAACTAAACATTCTAAAAATAACAATATAAATAGAGAAATGCTTAACAATAACTCTTCTCAAAAATTATTTTATTACCAGATTATGTTCAGTAATTTTTGAAATATACAAAAAAAAGTTCCAAATTTTAATTCTTAACTAATAAACTGACGATATTTTATTTTATACATAATTCATTTCTTTTAGTTTTCTAAAGTGCCCTAAATTTTGCATTTTTACAGCCTCTTTTAGTATTCGTGAATGTGAAGAGTGGTGGATGCCAAGGAATGGAATTGATATCGTCTTTTAGACGGTTTCTCAACCCGTACCAAGTATACGATCTAGAAAATGGAGGTCCTCTGCCAGGGTAAGAGTTTTATGTTTTAAATGTATATTCAATAATGAATTAAGAAGATTTTAACTAAATTTAGTCAGATAAATATTTTTTTTCTTTAAAAAAAAACCTCTTTGTAGTGAAGTAGTTACAAGATTAAGGTTGAAAATTCTCATTTCATTCAATATATAATACGCCTTTTTTAGTCATATATCACTAAATTTATAGATGGATCTAGAGTGGTTATATTATGTATGTTTTATAAGAAAACTGAGACCATTTTTCGCCTTCAAACCCCAAAATTTCAGAAAAGCATTGAATAGACAAAGTGCTGATAAGTAGTGTGAAGTATCTGGTAACGAGTATTTTCCTTAACTGGTCTCGCAATTCCCGCACATTGCGAGATGGTAGTGTGGCAGCACTAATCCAATTTTCCAGATAGAACAATAAAAATTATTCGATTGAATTCATGTCCAGTGACCGCAGACGTCAGAGATTTTTTTATGGGGATAATGGACTCAAATGCGCTTCATGAAAATATATCCCATACCATTATACCACCAATACCATCTTGAATCTAGACGACTGTGTATCGAATGTGCTAGAATTTCCATTGGAAATATTTTTTTATGGAGAGTCAAAGTTAGGGAACAGCCATTTCTTAAACCACTACTCAAATAAACTATGCTATTTTTAACTTAACCAGAAAAGGGTTTTGTCCATTTTGTGACTGCTATTAACAGCACAACTATGTAACATCACGTTATTGAAAAATTCATCGTCAAATTGTGAAATTTGGAATCACAGTACTTAATAATGTGTGATGAAGGGTATCAATTTTCCACACTTCAAACATATACTAGTCATCTTTTAACCAAGCAATATGGATTTCTTTTTTTTATTTTCCCCAGAACTGATATGATTCCCGTCCTTATTTCATCCCGTGCCCACTTGACGTTGAGTTTCAGTATAAAAAGTGATTAAATTCCCAACATTTTTTTAAAAAAAACTTGTCAAGACACAAATTGGCAGACAAATGTTTAATTGATTTTAAAAGGGATTCTGAAAGATAATTGCCATGCATGTTTACAATAAAGTTTCATAAATTATTCATGGAAATTCGTGTATGGAAACCGAATATTTAGATAACTTATTGACAATTTAAGAAGAAAAAATATCTGGAAACGTTCTTTATTTTTAGATTAATGAATTAAGGAACAAAATTTCTTAGTAAGTAAAAGGCTGGTTGGAAAATTATTTTTAATGTATTTTTCATATTTTAATTGTTATGTTAGTATTAAGAAGATATGGTACCCTAAAAATCATTAAAATGTCGAAAATTTTTTATTGGCTTATTTGATACCCCGAATCTTTATAAATATGCCTGCAAAATTTCAAAGCTTTACCTGCATTTTTCATGAAGTAATAGAGCAATGTTTGAGGCTAAACATCAACTACCACGCCTACATTTCAGATTATCTGCTAGAAAAGAGCCTGAAAAAAAAAGAAATTAATTATTTTTCTAATGCGCATCAATGAGATTGACATTATATATGCAGTAATAAATCATTTTAAGAAAGAATTGTGCAATTCATGCCAAAATTCTAGTTTGTGAATTATTTACTGAAGATCAAATGGATTGGGTCAAGATTTAAAAGTTGTGCGTGCTTTTTATGATATTATCATGAATGAAATTAAAACTTCCAAACGGATTCTCCCAAAGCACAAATACTAAATTTCATTTTGATCACCCAGATAATTAAAAATCTAATTCGCAAGAATAGAAAAACTCTCCCATTTTTATATATTTGTTTTTGGTGATATATATATATCCCATGTGTGCGAGATTCAACACTTTTATTATTAAAATATTTTAAGATATTTATTTAAACAAATGCACATATACAGTTCTTAGATTTTGATGTATTTTACCTATAAATTGTTATTTGATTTTGCTTTCATTCGTGTACAATATTTAACATGCGAAGGCTTTTAAAATCATGGAAATAAAAAATAAAGGCATAAACATCTTTTGTACATGTTGTGCATTAGCTCTGAGCATGGAATTAGCTCTGATGTGTGTGCATTTATTTTTTATTATAATTATTAAGATAAAGTTTTATGAAATATTGATCTTTCATTCGTTTTTTTCTATGTATTCATTATGGCAGTATACTGTTTAATTGTTCTACATTTGTGCAATTTTTATGGTAAGCAGTTTTAAATAAGCTAATTAACATTTCATAAAAGTTTCAGACTATTCTATAAATATTATATCACGCTGTTCAAGGAATGAAAACTTCAAACTCATTTTTCTGCATATTGAATTTTTGTGCATATACTGTTATTCAAAACCCTAAGGCATTTTTGATAATTGAAGTATGGATTTGAAATTTTTTATACCTGTTCTGAAATGTATGTTTTGTAAAACTGTGCATGGAATTAGCTCTAATATGTTTAGTACTTTTTCTAAAAAATTTCAAAATCAAAATTAATGTTTTTTGGGGAATTTTTGGAAGTTTAACTATAGAAAAATTAATCAAAAATTAAAGAGAAGCAGCAGAAAATACCCCATGCACAGTTTTATTTAGTATATTATAAGGTACTTAGAAAAAATATTTTGAATGAAAAGAGACATTTAAAAAAGCCTTAGGGATTTAAAAAATGCTCAAAAAAGCTAAAAAATTTTAAATTTTACAAACATTTTGTAACAAATTAAAATTTTTGTATGGAATTATTATTAAATATTAACCTTTATAAAATGCAATTAAAACCAAATATCAAATATTAAAAATAAAAAAAATTGTGAAGATGGTACCAT
The DNA here is from genome assembly GCA_019973975.1 of Trichonephila clavata. Classification (NCBI taxonomy): domain Eukaryota; kingdom Metazoa; phylum Arthropoda; class Arachnida; order Araneae; family Nephilidae; genus Trichonephila; species Trichonephila clavata. Next base: position 22,274 of record BMAO01014106.1, on the reverse strand, counting down.
ATTGCCTTAATTCAAATATTATATTTTATGGCATGCTTTTATTTAAAATGAAAAACTATTCTGTTGCATAATTAATACATAGAACTACTAGCATTGCCATTAAAATATTATTTTTAATTTTACTCATTTTTTGTGTAGTTAGGAGAAATAAAGATCTATCTCTTTTCACACGATACAAATTTTAAAAACACATAAAATTAAAATTGATAAGAAAGTGGTTTCACAAGTATTGGAGCTTTAATAGAATCAACTATTTATTTGAAGGAATACCTCCATGAAGCTCTTTCTATTATTCTCAACAGAATTTAAGGAAAAAGGTTTCAGTGCAACCCATTACAGTTGATTTTGATTTCATACTGTATAGTTAGAAGAATCTTTTTAATGGTTCGAATGGAATGATTTTTTATCTAAGAAATCTGAAACGACAGAGAAGGAATTTGGGAGCAAATGCCTTAAATTATTTCCTCTATTTTAAGAAACAAATTATAATAACATGAATTTTAGTTTGGGAATATTTTAAATGATCAAGACCGGCTGTCATTCTCTAAAGAAAAAGATACACCTTGCATTACACGCATTTGAGCATTAGCTTACAAAATGATGGGAGGATTTTACAAAAAGAATAACTGACTCATTTTTTATGTTGATCATGGGTTCAAAAAATGAATAGTAAGACTAAACTAACCCTCTTTTGAATTTACAGTGACTGTAAGGTTTGAGATGGATATTCTCTCTGAAGGCTCTTTTTTGTAATATCAGTACATGCATCTGAGTTGGAAGAAAACATCAGCTTATCATGAAATGGATGTAGTTATAAAGTAGCATTTTTAAAAGTAATGAACTCCCTGATTATATGTTGACAGCAAATGTCCCTTACGGTGTAGCCATTTCTTATCCTCAAAGTTATATTTGTGTTAAACGTAACATTTTCATATTGTCTGTTTTTCGTTTCCAGGTTATATGTGTTCCGTCACATTCGTGACTACAAGATCTTAGTATGCGGTGGTGACGGCACAGTGGGATGGGTACTCCAGTGCCTAGACAACGTAGGACAGGACTCGGAGTGCCAGTCTCCACCATGTGCTGTCCTGCCTTTGGGAACTGGAAATGACTTGGCCAGAGTCCTCAGATGGGGACCTGGATATACAGGGGGAGAGGAACCCCTCAACATACTTAAAGACGTCATCGAAGCTGAAGAGATCAGATTAGACAGGTAATCTTTATTTTTCTGAGACAAATATATCGATGTAGTATCATTTTGTTTTTTTTTTAAAAATATATTTTAAGGAATTTCAAATAAGTTGAATCGTAGAAAGATTTTAAAATACACAGTTGCGTGTGTTGGTTTCCCATTATTTAGAAAATGATCATAGAGTTAAATTCCTTGCTTCTAAATTTCCGCACTTACTGCACTTAGAAGTTTTGCATATATCATATTTAAGCTAATTTTATTTGGGTATTCATTTAGACCCTAAATGAGCTAAAATGATGGTGCTGGAGCCTATTCAAGTGCTTTCAGGATTAGTTATCTCGTTGGAAAGTATTGTGACAATTTTGATGGTGAGATAGTGGCAATATCATTTGCGATAGATAAATTGGAAAGCTGTTCTGAACATAATATTTTATATTTTACCGATTCTCAAGCTGCCATTTTGTCTCTAATAAACTCAAGATATATCGAAAACGCACTAGTTAATTCCTGTTGAATGAAATTAACTGAACTTTGAAAGTCTAGAGAAAGCATTGCCCTCCAGGAGATTCCCAGCCACTGTAGCATTTCTGGAAATGAGAAAGCAGATAGGCTTGCTAAAGCGCGATCGCTCATGTCCCAGCCTGACTCTCCCTTCCCTCTGCAATCAGCCTCTGCTAAGAATCATTTACAGTAAACTACAAATTAATAGAGCCTCCCTGTATGGTAAAGCAGCTGCAGGTAAAAGGTGGAATATCTTGCTTAACAAAGTGATAGAGTCCCCAGTTCCTTGCCTCGATCTGTTGGAGTTGCGTGCTTTCGTTTACTTACTGGACATGACAACTTGTGCAAAGGCATTTACATCGCATTGGAGTAAAGGATTCTGCTTGTTGCCTTCTGTGCAATAAGGGTGAAATTGATGGTGACTACCTCAAACACTGCCCTATTGACTTAAATTTGTTTGTAGACAACCTTATGGAGGCAAATTTTAATTCTTTTTATGCTTCGCTATCATTTTATTGGGCTGATCGTTGACTAATGGTAGAGATTCCGAAAACGCGCGTACGATAAAAAAATATTTAAGCTAACTATTGTAAAATATAATTCTCTTAATTAGGCAATCACAAAAAGATAAAAAGTGTAATTGTATAAAATAAGTAAGTAAGATAAAAATATAAAATGATTCTAAATAAAAAAATTGTCTTTTGAAATGACTTTTAGCGCACTGATTCTCTATTAAAAATTAAAATACAAAGAGTTGATGTATTTTTTTTTTAAATTTAGAGATTATTTTTGATTAAGAAAAATAATGGAATCTATTGATCATGCAAATATGGAACTGATTTTGTGACTTATATCACAGTTGCATAAACCCTATTTCTAAATAAATAGTTACACTTCTGGACTTGAAATCTGTACTTGTTTACATGATATTAATTTGAAATGCTTCCTTTTTTACCTCATTTACTTTAGATTACACTTTTAAAACTATCAAAGTTTAACACAAGCCAAAAAAACATTTATATCTAAGCAAATTGAAAAAAAAATAGGATTTTTAAATGAATTCATACATAGTTCAAAAAAGACTTGTGTAAAAATAACAAAATACACAATTGAAAAACAAGAACAAGGATAATGGTAGATATATAGATGTACTAATTTTTCCCCAGCTCTAATTTCTTCAACGCTGCAACTTTCATATTTAGTGAGAAATGATCCAAGATACACTCCATCAAGAAATCAAATGATATTTATTTTAATACATTGTCACCCTCTTAGTAAACCGTTCATTTGTATGGAATTAAATTTCTTCCGAATATCATTAAATTTTTTTCTCATAAATAGGCTCAAGACTGCTTTAAAACTATTTACACTTTATTCTTGAATAAATTGTTTGTGCAATATTAATTACGTATCATTATGATCATAATATTGTAATTATAATTCAGGAAGATTGATGCAATAATAATGATTTAACATCAAATTACTTAACTATTAAAAATAAACAACCTATAATTGATCTAAGTTAAAAGTAATTAACTAATTAATACGATTACATTACTAAATTCAACAAATAGAGCTGATTCTTCTACAATTAAATATGAAAGTTAAATTCAAGTACAATCATAATTTTTTTATCTTTGTTGGAATGGCTAAGTAGTAATGTATCACGCTTCCATACCACAAGTCCGGGGTTCAAATCCCGAGTTGGGCAAGGTCGATTCAGCCTTTCATCCCTTCAATGGATCGATAAATGAGTACCAAGCTTGCTTGGGAACTGAACTCTAAGGGTTTTACGTCAGGCTGATCACTTGACCGAAACATCTGCACAGGCACCTCAGCGCCTTAGGTCACATATACTAAGATAGGCACAGTAGGTCTTGGCCTTCATGGGCTGTTGCGCTACTAAGTTCAGTTCAGTTTATTTGTTGGAATTCAGTCTACTAGCTTCTTTCTTCGCAGTTTCCGTCATTTCAAAGCAAAAATAAGAGAAAACAGACACACACACACACATTTTAATTACTTTATAATATTTTAGTTTTGTAAAATTATCCTTTGTGTCTAGGTGGACAGTTGTATTTCACGTAGATGAAAAAGAAGAAACCCCCGGTGGTAATCCAGGTAGCTCTCAAGACAACACGGCAATCTTTGTGATGAATAACTACTTCGGCATTGGAATTGATGCGTCTCTCTGTTTAGATTTTCACAATGCCAGGGAAGAAAACCCAAATAAATTCAATAGCAGGTAAGCCGTTTTACGCACATTTCAAAATTTACAGCGGACACTCTAAAGTTTCTTCAATCTGCTAGGGGACCATTTCATCATAAATAATTTTTATTTTCTTCCTTAAATAGATTTCACAATAAAGGTGTATATGTAAAAATGGGCTTGCGGAAAATGGTAAGCCGGAAGACGTGGCGTGACTTTCACAAAGATATAGTGCTAGAAGTTGATAACAAAGTGATAGATTTACCTCCAGTAGAGGGCATCATTATCCTCAATATACTCAGGTACAGTACAATCTACTTTTTTTCGCAACAGTGTATCCTTTATGAGTAGAAATTATATATATTTATAAAGAATAAAAAAATTACAAGATACCTAAAACAAAATTTAGTATACAGCAGCGCTTCTCAAATTGGGAGGCGCACCCCCCTGGGGTAATCTTATAACTTTACGAGGGAGATGCGAGCATGTTGAAAAGTCGGAGAAAAAAGATTATTTAAAAAAAAATTATTAATTTACTGAAAGTAAACAAACAAAATACATTCTGACAAAATAAAAAATAAAATACACATTTACACTGATATAATACACTTATAAATGTATCAGTACTGCACAACGTATTTTTTTAATTAATTTAATAAGTCTAAGTTAAAGTACAACATTAATAATTACTAATGACCCCATAATATATAAGGTTAATATATGTAATATATATAAAGTAATATACAAAGATCAACACTTATCTTGATAATTTTCACGATTTATAATTAATCCCTTTTAACTGCCAATTAAAAGTTACGCGATTCCCTCTCCAGTGCCGCCATTTTCCACATTGGAGCGTGTATGTGATGCATTGGAGGGGGGGGGAAGAAAAGGAATAAATATGCAAATTCTCTGAAATATAAGTAAATCCTTTAAAAACACTGTCAAGATCCTTTTATTGTATTCCAAAGCATTCGTAATAATTTTATGGATAGCAGTTCACAGAAAAGATCGTACTTTAGAAAGACGCATACATACGTTCGGGGCCATTAATGATTTGGCAAAGCGAGCCATTTATATACGCCGGTGGCACTACTTGCAACACTTTTTTTCCAGTGGTATCCGACTACTTGCGACAATCTTTTTTTTTTTTTGTAAAAAAATGGAGATATGGGGATTTTTTGTTGTTTTTAGATTTGGTTTTGTAAATTTTAAGAAAAATATGCTAAAATTAAGAATAGAAAAATAAATTATTATTACTAAAATGGGAAAAAAGGGGTAAAAATTAACTAAAAATAACATAAACGCGGCCCATTCTGCTCCAAAAGTGTATGAAAAAATTTTCAATTTTTCAATTCTGATGTGTTGCTATGTTATTCATTCTTAAATGACCTTCAAGATAAGAGATACTATTTTAATTTTTACAAAAACTAGAGCACTTTATCTTTGTTATTATATGAATTTCATAAAAAAAAAACAGTGATTATATTCACATAAGGGGCTGTAAGTTTTATAATAAAACAGTGATTGAGATAAATCTAAAGGTTAAAACACTTCTTCTATAATACAGAACATACACAAAGAATTTCAGTTAATTATTTTCAAAACTGTTTAGCAATCACTGGCCCCATTTGAGTATTTTCAAAAAAACACATTTCGAGTAAAACGCGTTTTAAAGTATGACATCTTGTTTAAAGTAATGACATCTGCTTTTGCTAAAACACTTGTAGTTTTTGTTCTAGTGAACGGAAAATAATAAACTTGGTATTTTTGTAAAGCTAATATAAGATGGCATATAAAATAAAATCATAAAAAAATTGTCAATTTTTGGCAAAATTCACAATTTTAGGGTAGTCGGATACCTTAAGATATTAAAGTCGTATTGTAGTTTTTGCATCAAAGTATAGTATCATTTAATTCAATACATTGTTATTGTATGGAGGGGCGCTATGAAAATTATTATTGAATATTGGGTCACAAATATTGAAACTTTGAGGAGAACTGGTGTACAGGTTTCCAATATGATGATTTTAAGCAGATTTATCTTAAAAATTTAATGGTTATCATCTTCTAACAAATAACCTTATGGAGTGTGTTACAAAGATTCTAGATACATTAACAGTTTCATGAAACATTTTGGACATAATAGCTAAAAATGGCCTGGATACTATGCTTGAAATTCCTCATTTCTCTCAAAATCTTTACCTTTTCAGCTTCGGAAACAAGAATGAGTCAATCACATTGTGCAAAGTCAAATTAATCGGGAAGATATTAAATCTATATGATTCTAAAAAAGTATTAATCTATAAGTTGAACTTCGTCTTTCACATTATCCATTTTCATAATTTTGATTGAGGATTAAATAAAGGTTTATTTTTTATAGGTATTTAGGTTTAAAGACATCGTCTATAAACCATTTTCGGTGCTCAATTACGCTATAATTCATGTTCAGAATTCAAAAATTTTATTCAAGGCCCTGTGTATTAGAAAAATAAAGATACAAATATTCTTTTAAAATATCAGAATAATAAAAAATTAAAACAAATCCAATTTAAACACACTTCTTTTTGTTTTGCTATTTTAAAAAATAAAGCAAATTTTCAGTAGTTTTATATTATTTATTTACAATTTTTTATTAATCATATACACCTTTCATTTTTTACAATGGCATTTTTTATTAAAATATCGTTCTTAATTAATTTGTGAATTTAAAAATTTACAATCATAATCTGCTAAAAATTAAAAGAATTTCTACTTTGATTGAATATTTCCAGAACCAATGGGTATATTTTAATGAGATATAGTTGATATAATATAAAGAGGAAGAAAACTAACGCAGCACGCATGATCATGAAGGACTCAAGAGTGAGACGAAATTTAAAAGAGAGGCTCTAAAAGGGAGAAAAAATGTAATGTGTTACCCTCTTCCAGGATCATTTTATTTCTTGATTATGGATAAAAAAATAAATTTTTTATGCTTATTTTAAAACATACATATCTTTTTAAACATAATAGCACCTTCCGCGCGTACAAAATTTCTTAAAAATTAATGTAAAAATATGTATTTAAATAAATGATTAATTTACCTGTAAAGTTGATTTTCTGTATAGCAGAAATCATTAGACTATGGAGTTAATTAAATCTAAGTATAAATATAAAGCTTAGAATACCTCGCTTTTATCTTGAATAACGAATTTTATTTACATCTTTTACAGGTACATAAATGATTATGAAATTATTAATCAAAATTTGATCGTGTATGATAAAATAGGAAATACAGTACTGTACATAACCCAACAATGCGATCTCGATAATAGAGAATTTTGTTTCTCTTCTTACCTTCTTATTTTTATTGTATCTCTTTTAGCAGCAAACAATACACTGTCGTGTTGGATTAGTTTTCTTCTCTGTTGGGAGAATGTAGTCAACAAAGTGTCTTTCAGGCAAGCGTGAAGCAGGGAGGGGTGTCAGCTGAAGGACGTCCTCTTTTTGCAGAAAATTTCTCCTAGTGGTATTTTTCAGTTATTCGAAACCAAAAAAAAGCACATGTGAAATAATTCGGAAAAGACCGATTGTACAGTATAAATTTTCACAGTGCCCGAAATACACTCGCAATGAGCCAGAAAGGTACGTTTTGCCTGCTCGATCTCAGGTTGGGAATAGCCGGGGGAAGGGGTTACAAGATAGTACAGTTCCCTTTTGTATTTTTACAATTTTCATACTGTTAATTTTTTCTGGAAATAAGACAGTTTGTGAGCCCCTAGATAGTCACTCGTACTTTTCAGGTCCTGGACGATTCTGAGAAAAGAAAAGTGAGTTTTAACTGTTCTTCTAAGAGCCTCTTAAATATGCCACTTATGATTAAAGACTGGAGACTATATATATAGCTAATTTCTCTGGTGAATATCGTCATTTTCCAGAAATTTGTCTGGCCAATGAGCCTAATGCAGATGAATTTTTCTCGTCATAAAAAATCTAATTAGAACCAATTACACCACAGAAAATGCTTTCTTGAAAAACAACATTCTCTAGAGCAATGGAGCTTGATGTAAAACATTTTTTGAAATAGAAACTTGAAACTTAGTTTTCTGTCTCCGCAGTAGGCAATTTAGAAATTGTTGTACTTCTTCTACGTCTGACTTCAATGACAAATATCGATTTTTACTAGCCATCTTTTTTCTTAAGTAACCTGATCCAGGAATTCTCTCTCCGGATCAGGCCTCATCAACAGTTGCACAAAACGACGGGAACATTTTATTAAAGACTCGAACAATCTGCTTTTAAGACAACTCTGTCTCAAATCACTCGACGCTTAGCTACCTCATTCCAAAATCCATGGAATGGTGATTACATATTTTAACTGTTTGTATTTTATTTATTTTTGTTTTACACTGAATACTGCTAAAAAAGACTACGAAAAGTCACCTAGATGGACGAAAGATCAAAATCATGCACCTTGGCATGTGCGCTTGCAGAGCATTCAGGGCACACAATTGCAGTTGGCTACCATGTCTCATACATTACTGGTGATTTTGCTAGCCAAGGAAAAGCATAAATGGCATGAAGAAGTTCAAAGATATGTGAACGGTATAGAGATCAGCATTATTAATTTGGAAAAGGGCTTCAAGAAGACGCGTCACGAGGAATATTCGAAATAGCCGCAGGGTGTCATCAACATGTCAATGAGCTGATTAAATACTAAGGTTTATAAATTGATGATTGCTGTCATAAGAGACAACACTTCACATTATCACACCAGAGGCTATCTGCTTCTGTAAGACAAAGAAAGGCTTGTTTGATCGCTGGGTTCATCCACTCCATGCACAGTTCCAATGGTCCTATGCTTCAAGACTCTAAAGCTGGATTCATCATCACTGAATATTTTGCGTGGGTAATATGCTATCAACCATGATAATTGAATATGACACACATCATTCTAGATGATTCTGCCGATAATGTATATGTGGGGGAGGGATGCAGCACAATGTATAGCGGAGAATATAGTCATTGGAGCAGTTCGATCAAACAGTAATCCGATCTTGTCTCCTTCTTGGCTTTTCAAACTATTCATTCACACAATGAGTTCCTTGAAACAACCATTGCTATCAATGCCTTTGCAAAACATCTCCATAGATTATAAGTTACGACTTATTGCTATTAACCAATCAGTTTCGTGTATCTCGTCAATGCGCCTAGTGTGAAGTAGTTCTGTTTGGTATAAGGTATTCGACATATTTCTTAACAGTATTACTGGTTGTGTCTACAGGAACAAGATACAAAGATAACAGTTACTTATTTTATAAATGCTATTTGTGACATAAAAATGCGACGCTAAGACATAAGTTATCATTTATTGGCATTGAAAGTATAATACTTCGCAGACTGTGTATAAAGAAATTAGCGTACATAGTTTTGAGATGATTCGATTATTTTTTAAAGTTATTTCATGTTTTTCCCCAAAAAAGAGTGTAATTTTAGTAATGGATACGTTCAATTCATATGTATTAATATTTTATGAAGATTCTTTAGTTTCAATCTAAGGATTTAAGGAAGAGGGTGTAAAGTATAAACAAACAAAAAATACGCATTCTCAAAAGAAGGGAAGAAATTTTTTTCCATTTTTACTATTTGTCATAAATAGATTATAACATATATTTACAAAAATTTAATCAAACTATAAAAAAGTTTGAAACAGAATGATCTATATTTTCATCCTCTAGCTGGGGTTCTGGAGCTAATCCATGGGGTCCGGAAAAAGAAGATCAGTTTTCTAAGCCTACCCATCACGATGGCATGTTAGAAGTAGTTGGAGTGAAAGGGGTTGTTCACATGGGGCAGATTCAAAGTGGACTAACAAGTGCCATCCGCATCGCACAAGGAGGGCATGTAAGTACAATAAATGGTTGAATTTTTCATCCTTTTCTTATATATATATATATATATATAATTGTATTAGTAGATAATATAAATAATAAAACAAATGCTTAAATGATGAAAGTATAGCTATAATAGTAAAGCTATTTTACAACATGTATACGCTGCCTGATGTAGATAATAAGGCATCATGAAATCATCGATAGAATGTGATGAAAATTTGTACACAAACAGATATTGTATAAGAAAAAAAGAGAGCTAATTTTAATGCAATGAGTACAGAGACAGAAGGAAATAGGACCACTTCTTGCGGTAATGCAAGCAGAAACTCTGCGAGATACAGATTTAATTAGCATGCAGATAGCATCCTGAGGAATAGAAGTATACGTGTAACAATCAGCCTCCACAGTTTATCCTCCGATTGAGACTGCGAAAGATCAAGCATGCAATGGCTAATACCGTCCTAGATATGCTCAATCAGTGAAAGACAAGAGGCATTTCAGGCGGGGGGAAAAAACTGGATATGTTTCACGACTTATTTGTTTATGAATGCCTTGTGCGGTCGCGCATTATTCTACTAGCAATTACGACTTTACAGTGATGAATGGAAAGTTGCACAGTCAACAGCAGCACCTCATCAACCCATGAAGGTGTCATCAATATGCTCTGATGCTTACCATGAGAAAGGCTACCATAATTTTTTGAAATTCAACCTAAGACATATTTTTGAAATTACTTAGAAGTATTTCACTTACTTTAATGATCTTGCGGGTAATCACGAATGCGACCTCATGGCTCACGATGTTTTAGTCAAGCCTTGATTCAACGAAATATTTAATGTGTATCGAAGTTTAAATCTGTCGAGTCTCAAAGTTCACACGTTAGTACTAAGGTATGGAGGTTATGAGAAGAGGAAACTAACTGAAGTGTAGCCCTCGTCACTGTAATCAAGATTACAAGATCTGTCACCCATAGCTTTTGTGTTAATTAAAGTGAGACATTAATAAATAATCATTTACTAATTCTAACTACTATTTGTTGTTTTGCAGATACGAATCAAACTGAACACAGAAATGCCTGTACAAGTGGACGGTGAACCATGGATCCAAGCTCCTGGAGAAGTAGTGGTTCTCAGGTCAGCTCTTAAGGTAAGATAACTACTCTAAATGTGCCTTGTTAAACTTTGTGTGTGTTTATCTATTTGTGAGGCAATGTTTTGTTATGTATGCATGTATGTAAATTATTGTCTTTCATGTAAAACTCACAACTATCTGCATATAATACATTCTCTCACTGATCAAAAATTCATATACAGCACTATTGCTTGCATTACAATAAACTTCTTTAATTTTTATTTCTTTTACCATCTAACGATTAAAAAGAAATTCAGAAACTTCTTCAATAAATGAAATAATTTTTAGAGCCTAAAACTCTATGCATGTATAAAAATAATACCACATACGCATTCATATTAATACTGGAGAAGAACATGAATAATATATAAAAGATTTTAACTATATAAAATATTCATCACAAAATAAAAGCGTTTCATGCGATTGCAAACAATTAGCAGTGAGTTTAATTACCATAGTTTTCTCTCATAAAAGTTTCACGATTTATTAAAAAAAAGTTTTACAATCCTGAAATGTGCATGTGTATGATTTATTTATTGGTTTTTAAGAATGCTTTGGAACAATTCAATAAAAAGAATCTTCAAGTTGTATTTGTTTTCCTTAAGCTATTATTAGTGTTGCATTTGTTTGAACTAGAATCATTGTAGTGGAATAAATTATGTAGCGCTTTCCAGTAGTGATGTTTAGTAATTTAGGGAAGCAACGGAAATGAAAGAAAACCCCATAAAAAACGGATTTATGAATTTATTAATGATCGCTATCTTAACTATGAATTTGCAGTACTTCAATTTATAAGAAAAACGATTTTTACAGAACTAAAAACTTCAACAAAAAAAAAGAAAGTAAGAAAGAATCCATATTAGAAATGATAAAAAAAAACAAGAATAATGAAGCAAATAATAAAAAAGAGGAATATGTAAGCTTCTTATTTAAATTTAAATATATTTCAATACACAGTTTTTGTAACTAAAAATCTAAATTTCGATAGATATTGCGTAACTCAATGGCAAAAAAGCATGGGAATTTTGCTGAATTGAAAATGAAATAAAATTTAACTAAACAACTGTTATTTCCGGCAACGTTTGCTAAGTTCAATAGTTCGATTTTTTTTGGATAATAAAATAGGATCTTTTAAAATGTAATATGCTCGTGAAATTCCCATTTTAGGGGTTTTTAATATAAAATTAAAAGTTAAAAAGTTAATACCATTTGATAGTGCTACTTAACCAGCTAACTGTTGCGTCCCCGTTTGATAGCGCGTAACTTTGTGTGGCACGAAAATCGAGGGATGGCGAGTATACTCATCAATTACAGAGTAAGTGCGGTTGTTAAAATATTGGATAAAAAAAGATGGGTTTATTTTATAAAATTGCCCTAGGTTCCTCCCTTAGGGTTCCTACAGCTGTGGGTCACTTGGTCCAAAAATTATAAAGTAACCTTCTAGGTCTAAATTCTACGGACCGTCAAAATTTCCAAACTGAGAGACTTATAAACACACACTGATTTACTTCCTTCTTTACTGACGAAATATTTTCCACCTGTCTTAAGATGAAGTTCTGAAGTAGATGCTGTAGGGTGATCACAGTCCTCTTACCAGAAAGCATTTTCTCGCCTTTCCCACCCCAATAAAATAACTAATCTTTAGACAGAACGGTATAGGGTCATCTCAGCACATTTTTCTAATATCAAACAATTGGCATTTACACCACTCAATATCTAGGAAACTTCGGACCAACAGCTATCAATAGGCTCAGCGCTTGGTCAGCGTCACGCATTTGAAGGAACCCTATTATAAATCAATTTTCAGGCTTTTGTCTTTGTCCCTTTAAGGTCAACATCTAAAAAGCATTATTTGCACATAAATAAATTCGTTAAACAACCTTACACGCTGTTTCAGCCCATGCACACGGGGACGCATGGATTCATCTTAGATTTTTCGTATTTTTAACTATTTGTTTTACTCCAGCCTGGCCTTAAAATATTCTAAACATCTTAAAAGTTTAGATCATGTTCTTTTTGTCTCAAAAAATTGCAATTTAAATAGCCAGTGGTCACTACTTTTTACGCATGACGAGTATATTCGTCATGAGACAAAATCCTGCAATTTCTCCATGACGAGTATATTCGTCAATCACAGTTAACTGGTTAATAGATTATTTAAAATAGGATCATGTTCCCTAAATTTAAAAAAAATTTTCAATGTCTAATTTTGAAATCTTTTAAATGAATTAATCGGAAATAATTTTAAAAACTATAAAATTTTAACAAGTAGTTAATCTATTAATACTCTTTTATTTTCAGAAATTTTATTCTGAAATGTAAGGTTATTTCAAGAAATGAGAATTCGGATTTTTTAAAAAATAAGTTCGATAAGCCGTTTTTTTTTCTAAATAAAAGTTAACACATCCAAAACATAGACATAAGCATTTACATATACTAAATTCAAAGCTGTTTTATTTTTTCTATATTATAGGTATAAAAATATTTCCCACGATGAAACACATTTTATACAATTACTGTTATTTATCTCTTAGCAGAAAAAACTTTTTTGAAATAATTGGAATGGACTGTGTATATGCATGAAATAAGTGTTTTATATATAATTATTGCATGATTATTTATTTTTCACTGCACTTAGCACATGAAAAGATTTAAGTATATTTGCTTGATTATTATTCGATATGAAAATATTTAAAAAAACATTCAATAAAAATATTTCAATAAATTTAAAATAATTTTTAATTGAAATAATTACATTAATTTTTATCAAAAATATCATTTCAGCAAAATTTCTACTGGTTAAAACAATCATTCATATAGTAAACACTCTTACATAATAAATTCAAATAACATTGTAACAAATATTTATTCCTTTCTACTTCATCTGAAGTGAATAAACTTTTAAAATCAGTTACACTTTTATTTAATTGTCATCAATGGACACTTAACTGTGAAAAAAATTTAAAAATGAATTATTAATGCAACACAACAGAAAGTTTGTTTTAATTTTTCTTACCATAACAATAGAATATTGATGAAGAAATAGTACAATATGCTTCATAAAAAGAGAATTAAACCAAGTTTTAATGCATAAGGCATTTGATATTAAAACATGTTAATTTTGAAACTATACGAGGTGTCCCAGGATCATTGGGACAAATTTTATGGGGAGATAGGGGAATCACAAGGATTCAGATTTGCATAGCAGCCCATGGTCGGAAACACCTTCGTTCGGTGCTAAGTGGCATTGTTCAAAAGAACATTGTGGCCGTGGTAGCCTAGTGGTCAAGATAACCGTCTCATGACAGGCATGTCATGAGTTCGAGCCGCTGAAGAAGTGCCGTGTAGGGGACCGATACCCATTAAATCTGTCGAGAGCTCAAACGCTCTCCCGTTGGTGTGGTGTGGTAGCTAAGAGAGAGGGGAGCCAGCTCAGGTGTCGTCCTCGTCACTTGACCATAATTCAAAATTACGAGGTCCGTCGCCAAAAGCCTTTGCGTAGCTGAACAGTGCGACGTTAATATTCACTCATTCACTCTAAAGAGCATTTATAAGAAATAGACCAGCATTTCTGCGATCATTTGAGCTGCCATTACCTGCGTAGGAGTATGGAAAATTTTACGAACATCAAGCTGGCAGATATGCACCTGATTTACGGATTAGCAGAAAAAAATATACAAGCAGCTGAAAGACTGATCCCGAAAGATATTCAAAGAGAGATGCACCGAACTGCAAAGATGTTGATAAATTTGAATCATAATTTGTGTTCATACGGATCATTACAAGTTAATAGACATAGTGAGGGTGGTGATTCGAACTCCCCCCATGGAACTAAAGGTGCTGGATACCGTTCGAAGGAATACGAGTACCAGCCTAAGAGTTATTGCTGCTACGGTAGAAGGTTCTTGGATTAGTGTTCATCATGTTTTGCCAAGTGAATGCTTACACCCATACCATCTTCCAAGAGTACCGTCACTGCTCCTCACAGATCAGCTTGCGAGTGTGCTTTTTGCACGGTGGTATCTACCAATAACACCAAGGAGTACGTTTCCTGTCATTTTTCTTACAGATGAGGCGTACTTCACGCGAGATGGTGTGTTCAATGATCCCAAAGCGCATGAGGAGAGGCTAGAACTCGGTGCCTCCTGATTCGAAAGCACGTAACATATCACTGGACCAAATGATCTCTTCAATCTGGAGGCTGTTACTGGCTTATATAGATACCACCGCTACACACTCCCCTTCCAGTGAGTCAGTGGATAAGAGAACGAACGATATAGTTGGTATGGCGAGAGAGTTGTTGCTGTTACATCAAGTGTGTCTGACGGCTTTGATTATAGCGTCAAGTGTGTCTGATGGTTTTGTTTGCTACGTCAAGTGGATCTGACGGCTTTGTTTGCTACGTCAAGTGGATCTGACGGCTTTGTTTGCTGCATCAAGTGGATCTGACGGCTTTTGATTGCTCTTACGGTGGGTAGATGGCGCCACGACAGATGCGCAAAGGTTGCGTTTTTCTTAGTTCTGCGACAAGGTCACCAATGAGGAGAGGATAGAACTTGGTACCACCTGATCCGAAAGAACGTAACATACCACTGGACCAAAATGATCTCTTCAATCTGGAGGCTGTTACTGGCTTATATAGATACCAACACTACACGCCTTTATGGGCTGACGAGAACTCCCCCCCCCACCACCGTGAGTGACCAACATCTTCATTTCTTATACCTGTTATAGTACTTTCCCATGATATTTCTGACCATGGTCTCAATGCAATGCTGAATCCTTGTGATGTCTCCTACCTCCCCTTAAAATTTGTTCCAATAATCCTGGGACACCCTGTATGTAATATAGCACTCGTGTTGCTTCTAAGTGTAATGTGGATAAACAATCAATCATACAACACTCAAAACATAAATTAATCAGTAACTCAAAATCATTGTTTAAAAGATTTTACATAAGAATAGACAAATATTTATTTTCGTTTTCATTCAATATGAAAGAATAATTAAGATCATAACATAAAAATATAGAACTTTTATCCAATTTTTCATAAGTTTGAAAATATATTTAAAATTATCACCGATGGTTACTTTTATTTACAAACAAAAAGAGGCTTCCTAATATATATTAATTAATGGAAGCAAAGAATTAATTAATATAAATTCCACGGACTGTGATTAAAGTATACAAAAGAAAACGTGAACACTTATAAAAAGCATACTAACAATGTAATATATGAGTATAGAAATAAACACACAAAACACACAAGCAAATAACGATAACTAATATCAGAAAATAGAAATGTTATTAATTACAGACCTTAAATAATATTTAATAAGATAAAATTTAATTTTTCAGCTTAGTAATTAAATAAAATGATTTTAAAATTAGCAATTTTTCATCTTTTTTTGTAATTAAAATCAAATTCAAAGACATAATGATTTAAAGCATTTTGATGTGTGACTAGGATTATAAATATAACATTTTAAAAGATCATAAAAAACATTGCGAAACACTTTGCACTATATACATCGCAGACATTAGTAGTTATTCCTCACAAAATACAAATTAAATATTTTCCACGCAGAATTTCTGTTTAAAAACTCTGAACTTTTTAAATTTTAAACCCCAATATGCATAAATCTATGGAAAAAAAATAATTAACCTCAAATCGCATACACATTACATTATCACATCATACGTGATATTACATTAGGGTAAAACTCAATTAATTTTTAAAGCATTTTATAAGGATAAATAGAAGTAATAACTTTTAATGCAAAGGAATAAAAAATGAATTTCACAGCACATATAATCAATTATTCAAATTTTTTTGCTCTCGTATACTATTGACAAATCCATTCATCGATACTAAGACTTAAAGTACACAAAAGTGCGAGCATGACTATTGTCTGTTATCTGTTTGTATGTGTCCTCCCTTTCCGTGAGTCCCGGAATGTCTCATTGGCAGCATGACACCACCCAAGTGTATCTTTCCTCTTCTCTTCTGATAACTGAAAGCCGGCCCCCTTTTGCAGGCCACCATGCTGCGCAAATCTAAAATGAAACGAAGAAACACCGAACCAGTGTTGGGTCCGGGCAGCAGTGAAAAATCATCTACAGACGAATGAGGACTTCTATCAAGAACTTGATGAAATCTAGTCACTTTGCAAACAGTGACTTCTCACCTTTTGACAAGGATTAAACGCAACTTGATGAGAAAAGCGCAGAATCCAAAATTCTTCAACTATTGTCGAGGCCACTTTTGTGGCTTTGTGAGTCAGTTCTGAGCTCTCATTTGAGTAACATTCATTTTCCTATTCCTTTCACTTTTTCTTGTAAGTCTCGATTATAATGAATCAGGAAGTGAGTAGAAAGCGGTTATATGCACTTCAGTTGTTGAGTACACAGTGTAATGTATTTTATTGAAAACAACTTTGTATAAAGTTTCGTCCTGTTAATCATTATTCTATAGTCAATGGTTACACTCTTTCGTACTTGTATTTGTGCACATTACTTCTGAAAGTATGCTTCAAATGATAAAATGTCATTTTTTGTGATTATTACTTCTAAAGAAAACAAGCTCCTTGAGTCTTCATAAGGGATAAGTTTTATTTTAATGCTGCAATGATAGTGTATTCATTCTAGAGATAGTTTGAAAGGGAAAAATAACAGCTCAAAAATACAGGAAAGCACTTTTTGTTTTTGTGAAAATTAAATTATAAAAATATTCTGGTTAATGATATATATTTTAATTGTATAAAAATTTAATTTAACGAAATTATTTGACATAAAATAATAAAAATCAAATCGAAACTTTGTTAAAATTTCCGAAAAACAATTTATACAAACGAGATTTATAATGTCCCAGATAAATATTGCGAAGGATGTTTCTTCTGAAAATAATCTGAAAACATTTTCAATGCCTTTAAATTATTTAAAAACTTCAACAATAAAAAGGTAAATACTTTAATTAATTAAATACTTTAAGAAAAAATAAAATTTTGTAAATGAATTCAATAAACTGAATTTATTAAAGATATTTCACCTCGTCATGTTAAAATATTTCCTTCTTATGCTAGTTATAGGACTTAAACTGGAATTATCTTTTTTCAATTAGGTATATATTCTATCATAAATATGAGTTTTTTTCTCTGTATGTTAGTAAGTATCAGCATATATTATAAATTAGAGGAACTTTTTTTTTCTACTTGAAAAAGTGTTTGCATTTTGAACTCTCCCTTTGACACCTACCGAAGAAGAGACAAAGAAAAAAACACTACATTAAATGATTTAAAGTAATTAATATTAATTACACTAATAGTTATATAAAAAGATAACAGCGAAGTTAAAAATGTTTGCTACTAATGTAACTGAATTGTATATTTTCTTCGTAAGGCCACCATGTTAAAGAAGAGCAAAGGAAAAATGAAGAGACGAAATACAGAACCTAGTATGGTGGTGTCACCAATGGAAATAAGTCAAGATGTGCCAAGTAGTTCTGGACCATTTTAAGACACATTTCACACAAAAGTAGAAAACTAACAAAGCGCAGAATATACACTACAGCTTGGTGTGTAGGCCACAAACTAATGATTCCACGTTTACTTGTTGAAAGTTAAATACATGCTTATGGGGTTTGCCATCTTGTATAGAAAACTGTTTTTCTATGCCAGGTATTTTGTTTCATGCCTAAAATGTTCTTGAAATGTGTTAAAAGTATTTGTAAAATATTATTTGTTGTTGTCTGAGAGCAAAATGTAAAGTTTTTTTCACAGCATATCAAAAACAACATGTATAAAATGTAACTCGTGAAAATCAGAGAACACGGTATTCCTAAAATTTGCATCTTTTCTAAACAAATCTATTGAAAGATAAAACTAAATAATTTTAAATCAAAAGATCAATTATATTCATATAAATAACAAAATCAGAAAACCGACATAATGTATATAATATATTTGAATAATTTGGTTGCACAGAACATTAACATTATCTTACAAGCATTGAATTTTTTTACTGAAAAACGTAAGTATATATATATATATATATATAATCTTTTCTTTATTAATTATATAGTCATCTCATCGGGGAAACAATTTTTAGAGTATAAAAAGTTAAGTAAATGATACGTGGCTGTTTTTGAATATGAGTAAATGTAAGTTTTGTAATACAAATATGATATAAAAACATATAAATATTCGTTACTCTTAATTATGTATCATTAAGAAATTTTAAAATATGATATCCCAATTAAATCACACTTATTAAACCAGATGTGAATTTTATAGATATATCGTGTTTATATGAGTATTCAATGAGCAAATTATCTCAACTATGTAATTATTAATTAGAAATATATTAATTATGCTGCAGGGCCTTCTGGGAAAGTCCGTAATAAATGTTGAGATTCAGAACAGATATATTTTCTTAAAGTGAAGAAGGTTTATTGTTGTAACATGATTAATATTTCTGTAGTAACAGTGTATACTGTATATTTTCCAGTATGGAGAATGGTAAGCTGTGAAAGGGTTTTCCTTTTTTGTGGGATAATTCCTCGAAAAAAAATGACTATTTTATAGCAATGGAATTCGTAAGTGACTTGATAGCTTAAATGTGGGTGAAATATTTGATGTGATAGCAAAATGCTGTTTAGTATCTGAAAAAGTTACTTATAAATGCATATGTTTGTAAACTGTAAAAGTGAAACTAATGTAAAAAAAACGAGTTAAAATAAGATATTAAGGAAATCAAATTACATTACAAACAGATTTTGTTTTTATTTATTTATTTATTGAATTTCCCACCAGGGAAATACACATAAATATATTAATAGCTACTAATAATTAAAAATATTTCTTTGATTATCTATTCATTAATACTAAAAATAACATATTCGTTTGCAAATATGAACACCTCAATAATTTCAGGTAAAGTAATGGTATTAATAATGAATGAATTGGATGGTGTAGAATTAAATTAGTATTATTCGGCTGCTCAATTTGCTTTACAAAATAAAAGCCGTCCGAGATTATGATAATTTCAGTACAAATTTTAATTACAACAAAAAAAAGTCTTTTTTTTACTTATATAGCAAATTAGCAAACTCGATAGAGGATTTAAATTCCATTTACAAATAATATATAAAACTCCCTAAATTCTGTAGTTCATATAAGGTACCATGTTAACAAACAAAAATCAATAAATATTACAACATGTTGTAAGAAAATTAGTTTTTAATTAACTTATTTGACTAGCATGAAAAATAAATAAAAACTTATTTTTTGTTTGCAATTAATGATTTTAGATACAGAAAACAACTAAAAAATTAATTGTTTGCCTTAAAAGCAAATCAGAAAATTAGTTTAAAAAAAAGAAATATCAAAGGTGAGGTAAAATGGAAATCGTTTGTACCTCAACCTCTAATTATGTTTGTAAGTATTTATTAAGAAACTTTATAGCTTGCTATCACAATTTATTAAGATCCAGCGAAAACAATTTGGTCTAAAAACGAATGTACGATCAAAAGTGGTATTTATCATATAAAATGATTATGATTAATTATATTTGCATAAATGCATTCACAAAAAATGACTATTTATATGAAACGAGATTTCGAAATAACTTATATATTTTAGAATTTCTATTACTAATACTTACTGAATGTATTTTTTATAAATACAATTGATTTCAACATTATGCTCAGAAAAAAACTAATTATTGATACAGAAGAAAATATAAAATCAAAATAAACTATTTCAGTGTTTTCCAATGATATTTGGAACTATATATTTTTAAAAATTTATTATAATATACTTTTTCAAGCAAATTTTATTTTTTTTACTGGCTTTCAAAAAAGATTTTTAAGTTGTGTAATAAATCAACAAAGCTATTTTACCTCCCCCCCCCTCTTAAATAAATTTCCTAATATAAATAACAAATTTAATTCTGTAAATAATTCTTCAAATATTTTTTTTATATTTAAATTGGGAAACACTGACATACTGGTACAGATAATATAATTTATTTGTTAATACAGATATTTTTGTACAAATATTTGTGCAACATTACTGTTAAGTAAATTCGAAGAACAAATGTAAAAGTATGCAGAGGATAATCTTTCTGCGTTTCATCAGTATTTCTAGTACTGGAGCTCCATAGGCATCCATTTCCGCACCAGTTATGTGACTGGTGGGAAATAACGAAAGCCCAATTGTTAATGTTAAAAGAGTTTCCAAGATGAGGTCATCTGTGTTTAGTCCTTGGTAAATGTCATCACTATTGCCACCTAGATTTTGTATTCTCTAAACTACATGCTGCGCCATGGGTAATAAAGCTGCATTGCCAACAAACAGCAGATAAAGGAGAAATATCAATTCATAGATATCTGATTGTTTTTAAAAAAAGAAGTTTATTATAAATTCAAGATATTTATAAATAAAGATAAATTAAATGAATAGAAGATTTTTTTCTTAAGATACTATACATTGCATTCCACACAAATCTCTTTAATTCTTTATTCTATAATTGGTAATTAAGCTTTTGAAAATATTTCAGAAGTGCTTCGCAGTTCTAACGCAGTTAATGAAGATATTTCATATAAGTTTAATAGTTAATCTCCTATAAAGAATATTTCTTTAAAAGAATTTTACGGATTTATAAAAGTATGCTTTTCTAAAAGAATACACAATCGAATTTGAAATGTGTTGAATTTGTTGAAAGTCAAACCTTGAATTTATTTCCTAGGAAGGAAAAAAATCGGATTTTCTTTCTTTAGAAATTAATATATATATATATATATATATATATATATATATATATTCGTTGTTAGGATGATTTGATGGCAAAACATTATTTTTAATTTAAAATGAAACAGTTAAAATTGTTCATGTTTCTTAATAGAAAGATTTATTTTAAGTCAGTTTAAATTATTATAAATTATTTTGATGTGGATAAAAAAGTGGGAGAAAAAATCATTAAAATTAACTTGAAAAATGTTATATAAGAAAAATAATCGCTCAATTTTTTTAGTTTTGTAATAGCGAAGAATTAAAGAAAATGAATATAATGATCATCATTACTAATGATTGATTATTAGAATAATGAATAAAGTCATCTCCAAATATTTCGAATTTGATAATCAATTTTCAAAATTTAGCCTAAGAATCGCAGCTTTTTTTGTTGTTATTTTGCCAAAATTTCATCATAAAAAAAGCATTATTTGTAAAATTCTTAATTTCAACAGAATTGGCATATTTTAAATTCACTGCCAAATAAGCCAGAAAAATTTTAATTAAATATTCCACTGTTACAAATAATAACTTTTACATTTGTACTAATCAATCATGCAGCCTATAATTGATATATA
>BMAO01014105.1:0-26897 GCA_019973975.1 Trichonephila clavata | reverse complement strand
TTAAAATTTGACTTACGAATTGTTATATCAAAGAAAATATAAAAATAACTGTGTATGTATATGTAACAGCATATATAATACAAAGACTAAAATCATTTATAGTTTTCCCATGAAAGCTCTTCATAATTGTGAATGTGTCTGGTTAAGTGTTTTATTACACAGGACCTTAAAAATAGATATATTCTTCATTTATTTTCGTATGAATACTACAATAATTATCACATCTCACCTTGAATTACATACTGCACCATTTAAGGTAAAATAGTAAAGTATTTCTTGTAATTTAATTTTATGCTGTATTCAATGCCTTTATCACTTTTTAACTTCTTTATTACTTGAATTTGCCCCTGCATGTTCAATATTGGAGGCCCGTCTAATACACCGAACTTAATTATGATTTGCTCAGTTTTATTCACAACTATTTTGACGCTTTCATTATCAATGTTCTATTGCTCTTTACAGTGTAACATAATAATCTTCAAGTATCACGTTATATTGAAATTAACGTAAAGAAAGGTTGTGTTTTTATCATCAGAAATGTAGAGTTACTGTCAAATTTAATAACCCTGTAAATAAGTTGCTTATCAATTTGAAACCTCTAATTGATATTATTTGATACATGCATTTCTGCTACTTGTAATAAAGAACTGTCGAACGAATTGTTCATAGATAATCATTATTCCTTAATTTAAAACATTATTTTATTTATTTAATCACAATTTTGCACAACTATTTACAGTTCTTTTTCAAAAGTTTTATCTGGAATATAACTTAGTTCTTCTTTAAAATCCTATGCTTGAAATGAACTTTAGAATTTAGGTTAAAGAATTACAACTCAGTAAGCATGTGGTATATTCTCAGTAAATAATACGATACCCGCAATGAAATATTTGTTTATAAGAACAGAAAACTATCAACAAATTTAAATTATCAAATCCTAGAGGTCAACGCATTTACATTTTCGAAAATTCAATGCAATTGTTTAAATATAGGGAATGTTTGCTTTAAAACAATTTTGAATATCATTTCTGTAGATTAAAAGTTTAATTATGAATGATATTCACCCTGAAAATGTCTTTAAAAATTGAAAATTTGTTCGTATATAATGCAATAGATTCAAATGCACTTTAGTTTACTTTTCTTCATAATTTGTATTAATGTACAACTTTATTTTTAAATTTGCAAAACGATTTTATTTTTGTAACCATATAATGTAATTTGCATTATTTCAATGAAACATTAATATTTTAACAGCACTAACACATATTGGGATTTATCGTGTAGACCACAATAAAAGTTACCTTCACTTCTTTTTCTTTTCTTTTCTGCACAATGGAAATTACATATAAAAAGATGAAGAAAATCCTTTAGAAACAAAAACACCACCCAGACAATCAGTTAAATACGCAATAACTGAACAATAAAACAATGCATTCGAAATGAATTCAGATACCAAACAGAAAACGAAAATCAATAGATTGCTGCACGACAAACATTATCAAAGTGAGAAAGATCATCGTAATCTTACAACGAAAAGTCCATCCCAGCATTGCTGAAACTTCGCCCCTGGCCAATATTCCATTCTTCTGAGATAATTTGTGTTCCATCTCAAGGTGAATGAATAAACACAAGAAAATACTTCACTCACATACGACTTGTATCAGCCACCCTAACAGACTATACCTTCATTTTCACACGACCTGAACAAATCGTTTCAATAAAACCTCCAAAAACCAACTACTGCCATGTGCCATACTGTTCCAGGGGGTAGCCCCAGGACAATGTTATCAGAACCTATTGGTCAAGTTATAGCTAAGGAGTCGCCTCTAGTATCTTCTGTTCTTCTTCTGTCTTATTAGCTCCTTATCAGTATCATCCCTGCTATCGTGACGAGAGTATTGTGGAAGATGATCGCGATGAATTGTTACTGCATAAGGGCGCTATTCATGATGAGATCAGAGGATTATAAATGGAAATTTAACTACGATTTGGCAACAACAAAACAACTTATACCAAGAAAGGTTTGTTGGTAAGAAAATAAGTATTAGAGGTTTTCATACAGCATCGTTTATGGTATTCGCTTCGAGAAAAATGATGGATATGAATGAATTTCGAAAACTGACGTCATCACGAGGAAGCAACCTACTTATCTTATAAGTAATTTGTCGTTACGATTTTGCTTTACTAAGTAAAATAAATATCATCAGAATGGCCCATTCGATCTGCTGTAAATATTTACCAGATTAAATGTTGCGGAAGTTTGAAAGTAAATATATTATTAAGAATAAAACAGCCTATTGTATTTAAATAATCATTGAAAGCATACAAATAAATAACATTAATTGCTTTTGATCTGAATAAAACTATTGTTGCAAAATAGGTGTATATTCTATCTTCAGAAAAGGCTTTTTCTTCTTCTGACCCTAAACCCACTGACTTTCTCCTCACACGCTCAAATATTCTTCGTTTGTTTGTAACACAGATGGACAGTGAAATACGTTTATGAAAGCACTTAAGACGAAACATCGAGTTATACGAATTTTTCAATATCCGACAAATAATATTACTACTATGTTTTATGCATTTTCATTAAGAAATGTAATCACCTAACATGTATTTTTGAATGAACAAATACCGAATCACCAGGTTACGCAAGTTCATCATCGGAAGAATTGCTGTACTACGGCAGACATTTAGGAGTTTGTTCAGCTCAGAAAATATTGATGCAAATTCCGAAGTCAATGACGAATATGCAGCTCCTGATCTCGCCTTATCCGAAATGAGAACAGCATGCAGTTATTTAGACGCCGCTCATTCCACCAGGAATGAATAACAAATGACGACATAAAATTTGATGCGCAATGCAAAATATCAGATTATTTCTCCAGTAAAACTCAATAAAGTTTTTGATTATACCTGAAAATTAAATTTAATTAGATGCTTTTGTTCCATTATTTTATTAACATGATTTACACATCTAAGAAAATAAATGTACTAATAAACTTATTCTTATATATAATTTTCGCAATATTCTTTAACAAAAGATATTGCAGCTCCTCAGTTTCAGGTGTGTTAAGCGATTTTCAATCGCAGTTGACATTTAGATTTACGGTATTTACTACACTTGAAAATATTCTTCCTTGTATTATTTTTACACGCACTTAATATATTTTACCTATTATTACCTCATACTTGAAATATTCTTCTTAATTATTGGTATGTAATTTTGATATTTAATATTTTGATTGGTTTTTATATCATTCGGTTTTATATTCTTCTAAAGTATTTTTATTTATAAGCAATAGTTTCAAAATGGAATTGCCATTATTGCTGATTATACACCCTTCCAAAACTAAAGAACTTTCTAGTCGTAAATAAGGTTTACCTCGAGAGATTAATGTATTGTACTGTCGAATCTGTTCGTTAACCAAAGACACAACTAAGGCAGTACAAATTACATGGATTTCAATTCTTCAGAGGAGGGTATTTTTGTTTGTTGCGTTTGTGGGATTGCCACAATAAAAGCAAAATGTTAAGATAGGATTTCAGGTGCCAAGTATTCTATTAATATACGTAAATTGATTTATCATTTCACTTTAGTAGACTAATATGTTAAGATCAAATAATATTTTCAAATATTTCTTCGTTTCATTCTATTTGGAAAATTTGAAATAATATATGTTTACATTGATTAGCGGCTCTCAGATATAGTTAATAATTTCGGTATCATATTTTAATGAATTGCCATTATATTAAGAAAATTGTGAAGCTCAAATTAGGAGGACAAACAGTGGCACGGTACCATTTATGCTCCACAATATTTCGTGCACTCAAATCGATCAAAACAGTTTGCATTTATATACCAATCTGACAACTGTATTTTAAAGTTTATTTGTGCTATATTTGATTTAACCATATATTAACATGGTTATTCAGCAAAACAATAAGTGCAAAGTTAAGTGTATCGATACTTCAACGGTGGCCCAATCTGGTATCATTAATAAAGACAACAGCAGGGTTATGTTCAAATGGTTGTTAATAAGCCACTTAAATGGATTCCAGACATTAACTGTTTGAAGAAGACTATACTCTATTTAATTATATCATCTACCACGAGTCATTATTATTATTTCAGAAATGAATATTGAAACCTTCAAAACCGTCATAGAAGATCAACATGCACTTGTTAAATATAATGCTTAGAATCCCAATAAGTTGTCAGAAGCTCACTAATGTTACTTAATTCGAATTGCCGTTTATTAAACATTTACTATGCGTACAGTGCAAGCAATGGTTGTTCGTGGTGGTGGTGGTGGTAAATAAAAGGTTTTCGAGTTTATTTATTTTATCAATAACCCCAACGTACTCATGGTGGCCGCCTATGCCCTTAAACATTTCTAAGAAAATGGCAATGTTGATCCAATAATAAAGGTTCGCCACTCTGCTCTCATAAACACATACCACCCATTAATAATTTCAAAATATTATGAAAACTTTGAACAGAACTGATTTTTATTAATCATCGTTAGACATCTTTTAGAAATAATTAATTTACACTTAAAACACAATAAAAGCTCCAAGTTATTACTTCATATTCATAAACTAGTATTTTTAAGCATTCAATTTTAATCCTCTATTCAATTATAACATATTTTTGACGGTTTTCATTTAAGCTGAGGTAGTTCACGTATTGTTGTCCAGTCAAGACTCGAGTCCTGACCTAAATCTCACATAGAAGGATGGTGATAAATCTATCAAGACTCAAAGTCCCTACTTGAGTAGATTCTTGTCGACCTTACCGAAAATTACAAGGTTCGTTACCGTTTTCAAGGATGTTATGACACGGAAGAATAATGAATCTAATGAAAACTCAATTTATTTGAAAACGCGAATGATATAATTTTGTTATTAACTTTATAATAATGTAACTAGCAACAATTTAGCGGTTAAAAATATTATTACAGGAATGCACTTTGTGATTCTCAGAAAATATTCAACATGTTAAATATCTATATGATACGTATTTGGGAGTCATTTCTATATATATAAAATTTATACTAGAGAGACACTGCTTCACCCAACACCGTTCAACCAATCACTGAAAATTGGCGGCGTGGCGGCGATCTTTGTGGAGAAAGCTTTGTCCTATCTTCTTGCTGCAGCTCCCACAATTGCGGCAATGGCTTCTGCAATCGTTCAATCAGTTAATAACATCATTATCGTCAAAATAATGCCAATTGGTTTATCGCCAACATTTCGCACGTTTCCATGGAGAACGCTATTATAATGTGGAGGAACGGCGTTGTTAGCGATTATTACAATTTTAACGTGTATAATAAATACAATAGAGTAATACTAGCGTATTGTACATCCAGATATAATATCTAAGAGTTTACATTCGGTCATTGTCATTCGAAATGTAATATTTTCACAACGAAAAAGATGAGCGGTCACCATTAACAAAAAGTAACAAGAACTGCCTTAAAGATGTATAATTTAGGGCTGTGTTACCCTTTGTTCATCAAAGGCACCTTACCTGTGTCAATGGGAAATGGTGAAACAAAATTGGAGGAGTGAGTGGTATTAATTTCCTGCACTATAAAGCTGTTCGAAGGTTACATAGGCGATGGACTCGTACTGAACCACACACAAATGGCAGCGACGAACCCTCTCCTAACTTCTACACCAACGGGAGGACTTTGTTCATTTAACGTTTGCGCCCTGTACACAGCGGCATGAGATTCGAACTTATAACACGCCAACCAGTCTGTGACCTTGATCTGTAGCCACCGGTCACGACTATGAATTGGAAACCATAATCCCAAATGTTTAATTCGATCCATTTTATACTATACTTAATCTGCAATTAATTTTGTTACATCAACGAAATTTTAACATGCACGAATGATAATAACCAACACAGAGAACACAAATTATTCAAACCATCGTCCCATTCTATTCGCTGTAATATCTATTTGCTCTATTTGTAATTATTTTGACATTTAAAATAACATTTCACCAAATGATTTAAATATGTTATTACTTATGCCACTCTGAACACATTAGCATCAGATCAAAGTCCGCACCATCAGCAAGGGCTGGGGATTTTTACGCCGTCATTAGCCTTAGCTTTGAGCACCATGGTATATGTAGATTTTTGGCTGCTTCACCCCAGTTTTGCGAGAGCACCTGGGATGGCTGTGGCCTAACTGCTTTCCCTTCCACCAACCTCGAGGAGAGGACTTGCGCTGACGGTTATTTATGTTCTCATGCACAAAGGGTCAATATTACAAATCCATGCCACTTCCGGATTCAACCGACCCTACGGGACCGCAGTTTCGTCAACCATTATACCGGTGGGATAGTCATCATTTAAATCTAAATGAAGAACAATATAACAATATTATCTTAAACTGATCTCTGTTACTGGGGAAAACAATGATAAAACCTTGGCAATCAAATTAAAAACAATACACAGTATCACTTACGACACAGGATCGTTTTTCACAAGAAAACAGACTGCACGGTATCATATCACAGATACATATTTTGAAAGCAGTCCTTGTGTTTTTATTTGTACAGGCCTGCGTTCTTTACACACCTGAGTGTTGTTACAATTATGTAATCATCACGTTTTTAAATTTAAATTCAGGTTTGATAGCGTCATGTATGCAGTAAGATAATGTGAATGACAGCTTACGGTGAGGTCAGCAGTGTCAAATGACTCAAATATGCATTCTAACGGCACAAGGTATTCAACGACACTTAATAATCGTCCTGACAGGTGAGAAGATATAGCCCAACGCCCAAATAAACAATTAAAATCCTCAATTATTTCTAAAAACATATCTGTGCAAAATAGGGTTAAAAAATGGAAAAAATTCCATTTCGCAATCGAAGCACTGTTTCACAAATTTTGCAAGTGAATGTACATATGTTTATCCAAAATCCCCCTTGACCATGCGATTAAATAGGCCATAAACAGAACTTGTGAAATAAGCCTGAATCAAAAATGATTTTGTTTCAAAGTTAAAACAAAGAAAAGAAAATCGAAAATAAAAATCAAGTGTTCTATACCTCCCGAAAAGTGATTGATTTTTTTTACACATAGTTACGCACATACTGCTAATTTTTCATTTTGCTCTTTCAAGTGGCAAGAATTCATTACCAATCTAATCCTTGATGCCAGTGGGGGAAAAAAAGTGAATGTTCAATTCCTGGTGAGAAGTGACCTGCTTATTCGCACCAAGAGAGTCATCCGAACTCTGCAGTTACTTACCATACCCAACTTCCGGGACACCCTGCTACGGAAAAACAGCTACGCCTTTTGGATTCTTTTTTCTTTATTTATTTCCTTCGCTATTTTTCTTTTCTATTCGCATTCTGCAAGGTATTTGTTTTTTTCTTGCATGTTGAAAGCGAAATTGAGCAAGCCGCATTCTGAATACTTCGAGTGATTAAAGAGTTATGTGGCATAAATTGAAGTCACATGAGGTGAGGGATGTCACACATCTTAATTCACAGTTTGAAATCGCAGTTCTTGGGTCAATGGCATAATCGAGCGGAACATGGGTGTGCGTATAGTATTATTGTGAAGTCAAAAACATGTCAAGACTGGGTAAATACGTCAAAACCTTTTCCTCAACTCAAGATGGGGGGAGATGAAATTCCTGAATATGAATATTTGAATCTCAGGTAATTCTTAAGATGAAGAAGACATCAGCTTAAATCTAATCATTTTGGTGTCGAAGGCTGGCTTCGTTAAAATAACTCAATAGACCAAGTGAAGTTATAAGTATCGAAATCAAAATACTTAAATTCTTATACTAATATACGATATTAACGAAACACCCACGTATGTTGTTTTCCTTGCGATGGTATTCTCCTTGTGGGAAATTTGATTTTTATAGTTGAAATGCGCTTTCCAGCCTGAACTTGAACAAGATTATGGTAACCATAAAAATGTGGTCAGGGTTATTATATGCGACTTTATCGCCCTTGGCAACAAATTTGACGGAAAATATGATGTAACCAAGAAATCATCGAAAAATCTCTAGGGTCAACCTTTCTAGAAATTTCCATGAGACTATACAGGGTGGTCCCATAATCATGGAACAAACTTAAAGGGTAGGAATAGGACATTGTAACAATCACTTATTGTATAAGAATGAGTAGGATCAAGTGACGCGGTGAGGCACAAACATAAAAAAATAAGAGACGAAAGGAAAAGCAAAGTGTTCATTAAAAGCGTCGTTGACAAGTGTAATGTTTACAATGACAGGTGGATGGAAAAGGTGTAAGCGATTTTTGTTTAACACTCTACAAACGGTCTGATGACTCACGCTTGCGGGATGAGCAACAATTCTTGTACTTGACTCGGGTCTATCAGTCACAACGTTCAAGCTGCTTTCTTCCAGGCTTGGACTGCGAAAGCTCTTCGTCGACCACTATCCTGTCTGATTATGCGGAACGAGCGTATTTCCCGAAGTTGACGATGTAACCATTGAAAAATTCGGTGAGCCAGCATTCGTTGATCAGGAAACTATGCGTGATACATTGATAGCACAACTCTGCCATTATCATTCGCCCGACGGCACATGTTATGCATGTTGTAACGTTTGAAACAAATAAAGGTAGAGTGGTTTGAAAAATAAAAATTTAGTTAAATTAAGTCACAGCTATTATTTACATTAATTTACAACAAAGTACAATTAGCTTATTTTAGAGTGCCAATTTCTATTACTTTGTGAGGGAGAAGTCTTGAGGTCTGTTCACCGCTAAGTTTCCGCTTGAACTCTCCTTTTTCTCTCGGCCCCCTCTAGGTCTTTGGGGTTGACCGCTGTCGGCGCCCTTTCTTCTCGTTACATTCGGCCGCGGGTGAAGTGGGCTTCTCCTCTTGTCAAAGGTTGCCGGGGCTAACCAAAACACGTCCGTGCAATATATTAACGACTGCAGGTGTTTTTGCA
The DNA here is from genome assembly GCA_019973975.1 of Trichonephila clavata. NCBI lineage: Eukaryota > Metazoa > Arthropoda > Arachnida > Araneae > Nephilidae > Trichonephila > Trichonephila clavata. Next base: position 17,931 of record BMAO01014105.1, on the reverse strand, counting down.
CATGTGTTGATCGATTCTCCTAAAACTGATCCGGCCATGGGAGTGAAGTCGCAGGTGTCCAAGAGCTCAAAGAGGTGACATTACAATGTCTGCAATTTTGGCATACGTAAAGTCTTCCATTGTAGACATCAGCACAATTGAGAATGGTGCTTTCCTCTACTGAGATGCGTCATGTTGAACGGTGGCTAGGTATCTACTGCCCCCTGCCTGCCACGCAACGAACCGATAACTCCATTTCTCATTTCTTTTATTTCCCCGCTTGCGCCTCACCGCGTCACTTGCTCCCATACAATAAATGATTGTTACAACGTCCTGTATCTACCCTTAAAGTTTGTATTATGAATTCGGGCCCACCCTGTATAAAAGTTGGTGGAGTTCACAAGACAGTTCAGTCGAGATCAGAGTTCGGGATCCGTCTGTGTTCCTGTCATTGAAACTGTCGTAGAGAGTCGTTACTAGAACGTTGTAAAGCTTCTTTAGAGAACTAGTGTTTCTCTACTGTAAGTAATCCTTTAAAGTATTTCTTTTTGTATATACGTTCATTTGGCTTCGTATTCCTGTTTGCCCTTGTCCAAAAATATATTTGTTACTATTCAATAAAAGGAATCGTTGGCTGCTTTTTCTCCACTCAAATATGCAACAACAATAAAAAATGGCACTTGCGTATCATACCATCGACCAATTTCGCTAAATTGAAAGGTGTCACTAAATGCTATCATCATTATTATTGCTTTGGAATATTCGCAAGCACGGTTTTCTACTATTGGCTGCTTATCGGGGCATTTGGCGACGTTTTTTTATTTGAAAAAAATTGGTAACGGTATAACACTTGAGTGCCTAAAAAGCATCTCAGATGTAGAACCCATGGTACTATGTGTAATTGTATCTTTCTTGACTGTAATTTTTTGAGAAAATTCGTAACAAATCCAGAACAAAAAAGTTACACTATCTGTAATGTCTTTATTACTTTCTTAATCTATCTTCCTTTTACTTCAAGACACAGCACGTCGTATCAAAAGCACAGAATTCTATCTTTATAAATACATCCACCGCGCTAAACACCAAAATCTAAGAAACTATCTTTTCTTGGTACCAATTTCAATCCAAACAAAGGAACTCCCTCCTTTTTTTCTCTCTCCGTTCCGTTGTAAAGCCTCCACCTGGCGCTCCTGGAAAGAGGGACTTTCTCTTCCCTGATCGTCACGTTCGAGGGTCAGTCACCTTCTCCCTAAAAACAGCAAAACACCGCCTAAGACTCGCCAAATAGCGCCAGCATTCCATAAACTCCCGCCAACAGTAACCAAACACTACACTATCCTTGTGAGGAATGATTAATGAATGGAATCCTATCATTTTAGAAGAATGTGATCTTTGTTAAGAATCAAAATACATGCCTACATACATTTTAGTCCTATGGTAATATTAGTTAGAGCGTGAGAAAACCTAAAAGAAAAAACTGAAAATCCCTAACCTTATTTCCTAAGCTAAGCCTGACGGTAAAGACTCGAACTATTGACTCGACAGAAACAATGCCACCCACTAGTTCGACCTCTAACAATTTGACAAACAATTGGCACAAGTTTTAATTGATTGGGATGAAAACGCTCTTCAGATACGTTTTCTAACATAATAAAACAGATTAAACAGAAAACTTGTCATTAGTTTTCGGAAAACAATTGAAACCGAAAACCTGGCATTTGTGTGAAGTTTGATTTCATAATAAGGTTTAAATAATTTTAAAACTAGCTTCTCAATATTAATTTTAAAAGCAATGTTTCAAACTATTTTTGAGTATCGTAATTCAAACCAAAAATCCCCGTTTAAGCTAAATGTTCATAAAAGTTGTCGCTATGAAATTAAATATTTCAGAGGAAAAGTTAGAAACCAAGCTTTATAGAGATTCGTAAATGTAAAAAGTTCAAAATTTCCTTAAAAAAAATTCGAATACAATTAATGACAAATTACCTACAAGCCATTGATAATGTTTTTAGTAGTAAGATTCCAAATACGGGCAATTTCTACTTTACCAAAAAAGTTTTATCCTAATACATGGTGATTCCTTTCGCAAATATGTAAATTTTTCTCGGAAAAAGTCTCAATCGAAGACTAGTCAAAACCATTTTAATAATTGTTTTCTGCAATTTCAATAAAAAGTAAAAGTAAGTTCAAGCACAAAAAATTGATAAGAAGTAAAATAACAAATAAATTTAAATGAAATTTTTCCTTCAGGTAATTTAGAAAAACTGGTTAGTATTACAATTGGCTCAAAATTCTAATTTATTTTTAATCATATTATTAACTTTATCCATATTTTGGATATAACTATGATACATTAAACTACAGGGTTGAGATTTGTGTTTTATTTTAATCATATATGACTTTAAAGAGAAATTTTATTTTAAAATTTACAACGGGATGGGTTATTCCTTGTCCACCTAACGTGGACCAACTCCCATTGTACAAATTATAGAACTGTTCATATTAATTGCTCAAATTGTAAAACTGTAATTTCCGTGTATTATGTAGTTCTATTTTTCTCCTCAATATATTGAAAGCAGAAAAAAAATAAATTTCAAGTCTTGATCTCCATGTGTAAATAATTTGTATTTGGATATTTAATATGTTCGTATTACTTTCTGTTGTATTTATTTTATGATAAAAATTGTTATATTCTCAAGCAACGCCGTCCCTTACATTATAATAATGTTTCAATGGAAACTTGGCGAAATACTGGCGATACAGCCAAGTTGGTATCATTTTTGGCGACCACATGGATGCTTCTGAACGTTACTGGAGAAATCTATAACTTCACGATCTGTGAAACAAACGGATTTTTCGAGAACGCGCAGAAGGTAAGGCAAATCCCTTGGCAAATCGTTCTTGGCGCTGCTCTTCAGTTAAATTAAATTTTTTATGAACTATTTTTACTAACTATACGTTATGTACAAAAATTTTATTACAGCATCACGAAAGCCTTCTTTTATATAGAGAGAAATATTCATACACAGGGCAAATATTATTAATCTGTACATATTTCAACGCAAGGATTTCCTTTTTTACAAGAACGCGCAAGCTTGTTAATAAATGTTAAGAAGTTATTAGGTTGTTAAACTGTTTCGATGCTGTTTTTCTATTATTATCTACTTACTGCTGGGGTTTTTTTTTAAAAAAAATGATAATGGCCTTGCTCAAAATAGCCCATGGCATAGCGCTATTACAATGTTTTCTCTGTGATGAGTTACTTGAACTTGAATTGTAATAATTGCGGTTTGTCTCTTGTTATTAACTCCTTCGCCGCTATCTTTATGATCGTAATGATTGCACTCAATAAGGAATACACTTAATGTAAATGACACACACTCAAGTTACACAAAAGCTATGATTTCTATTTATAGAAATGAGCCCTTTTCTACATGTCGGATGTAATTATTGTCTGTTTTATTGGATTCATGCTTGTAGATATAGAAACATCATTAACATTAGAAAGTTTTACTAAGAAAATGGAATGAAGTCAATGATTTGGAACAATTTGATATAAGTTGAAATAAATTATAATTTTTAAAAAAACTAAAGAACACGCTTTTATATTGAATCGAACTAAAAAGTAAGAAAATAATTCTAAAAAAAGAATAAAATGATAAACGAGAAAATTAATGTCATTGGGGTAAAAGCGTGGGGTGTTCTATAAATATATCAATTGTTATAGCTTCTAACTTCTTTCAATTCCGAAATTGCACCCCACGCTTTTACCCCAATGACATTAATTTTCTCGTTCATCATTTTATTCTTATATTAAGAATTATTTTTTGACTTTTTAGTTCGATTCAGTATAAAAGCGTGTTCTTTAGTTTTTTTTAAAATTAGAATTTATTTTTCATTTTTTAGTTCGATCTACAATAAAAGCGTGCTTTTTAATTTTTTAAACTGTCATTTTTTCATTGTTGAATTTATCCTTGAGTTTGATAATTGGAGCCAGAATTACGTGGCTGCTGGAATAAGTCTTGCTCTTCAATGGATTTTAACTAAAGGGTCTGAAGTGTATTTATTCTCTCTGTTTACGGGGCCTCGGGTGAGTCCCGTATCGTTATATTAGATTCCGTCTCAAAAGAACAGGTCAAACAAATAAAATGTGTGGTAAGAAGAAAAAAGTTCGAATTAAAAAAAATTTAATGTACCACATGTTTTTATAACGGACTAAAAAGTATAAAATTCCTCCTTAACGTTTTTTCACATTTTCATGCATTGTCATCCACTTCTGAGATATGGTCCAAATTTCAAGTCTCTAGCTCATCGGAAAGTCACACAGTTTAAAATCAATTACAAAATTCCACCCGGACAGACATTAAAGAAAGCGAGTTAATAAAAACATGGTAATATTAAGTGTCAATCGTATTTTCACCTTTTAAACGTATTGCAATAATGTTAATTCGTATCATCACTTCTAAACGCGTATTGATTTATAAGAATAAAAAATATTTAGCAGTTAGAACATAAATTATTTTTTTCACATCACGAGCCTATTTTTTTTATTTTCATTTTCAGAAAAATGTTTATATTATAATACGAAATTGATAACACACACACACTCTCCACTTTCTCACATACAGAACACTTTTTTTTTTGTTTTTTTATAAACCACAAGTGTATTAATTAAAAACACTCGCTGTAGGGTTACACCTTTTTCTTTTAGTCGCTAAATCTGGAATTAGTCGCCAAATCTGGAAATGTTATATGGAATTAGTCGCCAAATCTGAAAATGGTGTATCGAATTAGTCGCCAAATCTGAAAGTTGTACGTGCAATAAGTTGCCAAATCTGGAAGTGATATATTTAATTGTCGCCAAATCTGATTATCGTGATTCCTGACGATCCTGATGAGGACAATGGAACAAAATTATGAAATTATTGTATTGTCATCGGGCCTTGACAAGTGTGCAAAATTTCGAATTAATCTGACCTTTTTAAGTGGGTGAAAATCGAGTTCCAAGATTCCGTTACATGCAAGTGAAACTTATAAAAGCGTGTTAAAAAAGGAAGTGGAAAAGAACGAGTATATATAAGTTAATGATTACGAGCTTTGTATAGAGATTTTATTATTTGATATTATATTATAGTTTTCTATGTGTACCATCTATTATTTTTTGCTTCTAGTTCGAGATTTTTTCGGATAATTATGGCTGATAACTTTTAACAATGAAAGAGAGTAATTAAGTAAAATGTGATGATATTGGCCTCCAAAAGTTAAGGAAAAACCGGTTTTTTGCGCCTTTTTTGCAGATGAATGAATGTAGAAACACTAAATTTGGATGACATGTGCATAAAACTGTTATGTATTGACTGCAAGATAGAAGTTTTCATAACAGAAATTCAAAAATGATTTACAACAAAAAAAGGCAATCTCGCTGGAAAAGTCCATTCTTGGGAAAAATAATAATCACAGTTTTATGCAGTAAAATGTCATAGAAACGTAACAAAAATGGGTTTTAATAAGGGATATGCCCACCCCTAGCTTGAATGCATTGGCGGCATCGAATTTCCATGCTGCCAATTAAGTTGTCGGTTATCGAAACGGGAAGCGAAGACCAGACACGGAGTAAGCTTTGTTCCAGCTCTCCTAAAAACCTTGGAAGAGGACTTGAAGCAGCAACCTGTCTACCAAGATAGCATTAAAGATGCTCTATCGGATTTAAGTCTGGAGATCGAGCTGGCCATTCCATTCGCTCCAAACCAAGACCCTCAGATATTCCTCAACAATTACAGCTCGGTGAGTTCTTGAATTATCTTCCATCAGAATGAAGTCATTGCCAATTGCACCTGCATAAGAGCGGACATATGGATCAAGGATCTCATCCCGATATCTCACACCAGTCAGAGTTCCTCCCTGGAACATATGCAGGTCAGTGTGACCACAGAAAGAGATCCCTTCCCAAACCATTATTCCACCACCTTGGTAACTGTATCTTTCAACAGTTTTGGATTGATGATATCTGGTGCTTCGTTCCCTCCAGCTGAACAGACGTCTTGAATTGCTCTCCAGTGTGAATCTGGACTCGTCTGTAAAGAGTACAGAAGCCCATGGTTGTTTGGTCCAGGAAACGGGTTATCTTGCCCAAGATAAGCGGGCCCTTCTCTGTCATCTGTTGAGGGGTACACGCACAACTGGTAGCCTTGCATAGAGCCCTGAATTGTGAAGACGCCTTCGCACCGTACTAGTGGATATTCTTCTCCCTGATGCTACAGAGTGGTCTGCAACAAGTTGCGACACAGAAATCCTTCTTCTCTTTCGGGCTGAAAGTGCGATAAAATGGTCTCTTTTAGGTGTTGTAGCTCGTGGTCGCCCTGGAACATGTCTTCTGGACATAGATGCTTCGGTTTGATATTGATTCCAGAGACGATCGATAACACTACTAGACACATTAAGAAGACTAGCAGCATCAGCCTGTGACAACCCCTTTTCCATCCATCCGACCGTCCTCCACCTTAACGAATCGGGCAAACGGCTTCTCTCAGACCCCACTGCCTATTGTCAACAAATCTGCTGACAAAAGTTGTAAATCAACAAAAGTTACACGCATAATTATGAAAGCCTGATATCTGCATATTTTTCTCTCGCTCGTATATATCTATTCTTTCCTATTAAAAAAATTTGGTAGCTATTGTTTTTGCATAAATTTGTATAAAGTTCGTTTTTATCATTTACATAAACTATAAATTTTATTGTTACTGTCATTTTTTTTTACGGTGAGCTTCGGAAAAATATGTTGTTCCTTAACTTTTGGAGGCGAGTGTTTATAGATATAGTGTTTATATATAAAAACCAAATTAGACATCTAAATGTGTTCAAAAATGAGTATCTTCAAGAAATCACCATACACTATTGATGATATAAACAATTTATATAAGAAGCTTAAATTAAGAAATTAATATCATAATAAAATAAATAAATAAACGTGTGCTTGAGGGCAGAAATTTCTATTCTTTGATTTATGTTACAGGTGACAATTTACTCACTGGGTTATTAATAATAAATTTTATGTTACCTTTATAATTCACTAGCTGGTATACCCGTTCTTCGCACGGGTGATTTGAAAAATTAAACAATACAGAGATTGATGGATAAAAAAGTTTTTAATGAGTTAATTTTACGTGAATTGCAAATTTAACACAAAAAAAAATTTTTTTTTTTTTGCATATCTCAGCTGAATAAAAAAAAACTATGCTCGTTAAATTTTAAGTCTGTAGATCTAATTGCTGATAAAAAAAGATTTTTTTTTTATTTATAACGCCCCGTAACTATCTTGTGGGTCGATTTTTGAAAACACCTTCCTAAATTGATCTCTACTCAGCAAAAGCAACACAAAGTTACAAATTTTGAGTAATGAAAGCTTAAAATAGTGTAAATAATTTATATCTGGATGTGTAATACGTTAATATTACTTTCTCTTGTATTTATTTTATGTTAAAATTGTGAGATTCGCAAGCAACGCCGTTTCTTACATTATAATGAAGATTCCATGGAAACATAGCGAAATGTTGGCATCATTTTTGGTGACCCGGTTGGCATCTTGGCGATTGATTGAACGGTGCAGAAGTTAATATATTGTAGCGCCACCTGGTAGGAAGCTGAAACAAAAAGAATAGCACAAAAACCTTCTTTTCACAAAAAATACGTATCTAATCGACTCTCGATAATTCGAAGTTGAAGGGACCGATGAAAAACTTCGAATTATCAAGAGGGTCGTAAAAAAACTCCCAAAATACACGAAGAGAAATTTTTTCTAACACATTTAAATTTGAAACTATGCAATAAAACAATTGTACATATGTATAAAATGATTTTAAAGTATTTTTAAAAAGTACATATTACACAGTATAAATATTAAACAGAAGTTAAAAGTCTTGTATTAAAAGAATGCATTTATGTATTAAAACAGCTATTTAAATAATACATTTGGTACATAATTGACTTTTTAAACAAAAAAAAATCTGTTGTATTTTTTTTTGTTGCTTTATGGCATTTAATCTAACTTTGTCAATAGAATTTCTAGAATAAATGAAGCCTGAAAAGCGTCCATATCAACATGATTTTGAAGGAAAAAGTTGACACTTTAGCTTCTGTTAGAGTTATCGGAGTCAATTCCGATAATCATCAAAAGGGCTACGTTACAGGGGAGACAAGCAGAGACAATCCAACACAAAACATGTAAGATCCAACCTGTTTGCTACAGGACTCTACATAATACTGAGTGTTTGAATTGTCGAGAGTTTTATTAGATCACTTCGAATTATGACGTGTTGTGTTCTGGCCGTCCACAGATTTTACTTCAAAATATTGACTGTACCCAAATGTATTGTTTATTTTGAAATATCAAGAGTTTTTTTAGGGGCTCAGCATATACTTCGAATTAGCGAGAGGTTCGTATTATCGAAGGTTTGAATTAGCAAGAGCCGACTGTACATGCTAATTTTCATAGGGATCGGTTGAACGGTGTTGGAGAGTGAAGCGAGTTCATAAATACAAACATCTTTTTTTTATATACATAGATGATTAATGAAAAACTATATATTTCCTTCCATAATAAAAATAATTAGTGAATAATTTTACATCCATCTCTCAATGTAATGTCAAAGTCGCATTTTATACACAAGTAGAAGTCCTAAGTGATAAAAAAATTAATTAATAATTTATTATATAAATATGTATGATGTGTGTGGGATCTCCCTAACAAAACCAATTACAGGGCTGTAAGTAAATTACTAATACGAAAATCAAACTCATTTAAATTCTTTCAATATTTACACAAATAATGTGAAGGGTAAAAGTGGATTCACTAGAAAAACAGAATAAAATAATTCTCACAAAATGGAGTTTCAGTAAATAGGAGAGAATCTCACTAGATAATTTCGGGGCCGTGATAGCTTAGCGGCAAATGCGTAGCCGATGGGTTATGAGTTCGAGCTCTTGTGCCTTTGCAGACCTTCCGTGTAGAGTGGCTCATGCACGTTAAATCTTTCCAGGTTCAAAGTCCTCTCGTTAGCGTCGTGTGGAATTTCGGAGAGTGAGATGCCAACTTTAGAGTCTTCCTCATCACTGGAGCATGATTCAAACTTACAAGGTCCGTCGCCAATGACCCTCATGCTGCTTTACAATGCAATATTAATATAAACTCTCATTCCCATCCTAGGAACCGTAAAATCCGGTGTACAACGCACACCCCCTTCTTTAAAACGAGTTTTGAAATTTACGTGCGTAATGCTCGTATGCTTTGAAGTCATGCATTCAAGGTATTATACCAGGCTTTAGAAAAAAAATACTGTATTTATAGAATTACAACCCGTTAAGTTCGTAAGGAATATCATTTATTTTAAATAAACAGAATTTCGATACATGTAGAAGTCTAAGTTTTTAATCCTCATCTCAGTGCGAGTTTATCCATTGGGCACTTGCGGCAGGCGCCCAGATAAGCTGGACTTAATTAAGATTTTCTGGTTATAAATTTCTATTCGCCAGTGCTACGGGGGCCAATAGATCTGCGCCCAGGACTCTAAATGAGCTTAAATCTGCACTGCCGCATCTCTTGCTTTATTTTCAAAGCTCTCATTTTTATACCCGGTTGGTTATACGCACACCCGTAAATTACAAACTTATTTTTTGTGTTCAAAGTGCGCATTATACGTCGGATTTTACGATAATTCGACTCTATATTTTTATATGTCCCCTTATTTATACACACAGATAAATATATTTCATTCAATAAATAAGAAGGATTAATTTTGACAGAGGAGTTTTGTTCCAATTCATTTAAACCTTCAACAGGAATTTTATAAAAAAAGTTGTTTGTGTTGTGTATAACTAGGGAAAAAGGTAAAAATAATTCGACATTTTATCTAATTATCTTGCTCAAGGTATACATTTCGTTTCAAGAAGTGTCCTTGTGCTTTTAAGATTTTTGTCTAATAATCAATCTATAACTTAAAACACCATACATATTTTTTTCCATTATTTGAATTTGACACTTGACCAATTGCATTATATAAAAAATGTAACAATTTAATTAATTAATATATAGAATAAAACAAGAAAAAAACATCACATCGCATAGTTGAAGTGAAAGTTTAAAAACAAAATTACCCAAAAACATGCTACCCTGTTATTGTCCAAGACAGACGCCAAGCGACGTCGTACCTGGCACCAAACGGGAAAGGAAGGACATTGAGAAGGAGGGAGAAAAGGGGGAAGGCTATTTTTTTTTTCTATCTGAACGACCTTCCGAAGGCTGAACGCGATGTACATAGGTGGCAGCAAGATACAGATATTCCATTTTGCGTGTCAAATATGGCTGGAGCGTTGTGTAACACATTTTGCAGAACAGGACCAAATGGCGAGTCCTGTTTTTCATCGAGTCCCATAATTCAGGGTCGGCGAGAATCATGTTATTGACGTGAAAATTTTTACGCTTTGAAAATTCATGACGCTATTTTCCTCGACTAGGATCAAGTTCAAAGTGTTAGCGTAATTTTAATGAGGACTTATGCAATGCACATCCGTTAGGAGAGCCGTTATGGCTCCGTATTTGAGTAATCTTGTGGCTACAAGTGATTGCTTATATGTGTAGGAAGCGTTCGAACAAAATGACACATTCTTAGAAGATAATTTCAAGAGTGAAAAGCCATACTCTGTTTTGTACCTTGGTTTATAAAGATTAAAGTTCATCTGATTTAAATTCAAATTAATTCGTAATTGAAAAATTGAAGTATGTCTCACTAGCGAGTAAGCTTTTGTCCTTGTGGCTTTTCCGTGAAAAATAGAATTTCACAATTGTTTAAACGAATGTATTTGGTTAAAAGAATAATGAGTAATATTTGTAATTGGGTTTTTTCAGCAATAAATACATGGAGTTTGGCTTAGAAATATTCTCAAGCGAATGTTTTGTTCGAATTTAAATAGTTTACAAAACTAATTAAATATTGAAAAAGACTGTACTTATAAATTTTGAAGAAGAATTATGTGTTAGGATATCTATTAATATATGATTTTTAAAAAAGACACATTTGCTGTTATATATGCGAACATGCAAAGAAATAAAAGGACCTGCAAGTTTCTAGTTGCGTTCTTAATAACTATTTTAAATACATATTCAAAGTAATTGATAGATTTTGTTGACTACATTACTTCCCAAAGAGAAAAAGGCTCCAGCGTCTATTAAATTGAAAAACTTTGATTTAGGAATCTATATAATTTCGCGAAATTTATGTATTATAATTATATTCAACATTAAGTTGATGTTCATTTTTGAACTTTAAGCGGAAGATATGAGGAATAATAGTAATTAAAGAGAATGATTTTACCTTTTATTTAGTCTTTTAAAAATCCATCTTCCTAAAAGCTCCGGAATTATAATGATTATACACATTAAGATCAAATCTCGTAACTTATAATCTCGCAACTGTTATTGATTTGTTATTTCCAGAGAGATAAAAAATACAATATCCTAATAGTATAGTACATAGGTTCCCAACCTTTTTTGAACTGTCGCCCCCTTTTCTAGTAAATATTTAAATACCTCCCCCTTTTCAAGTGAATATTTCAATACCACCCCCTACCACTCTAGAGAAATAAGAGTCTACATAATGCATGGCGAAAAAAAGAGTTAAGTTTTAAAAAATATCCCCCCTATTACTAAAAGAATATATTTTTTATTGAATTTTTTTTCTAAAGCCCCAATTTTTTTACTTGCGAATCTGAAGTATCCATTGCCACAAATATATTCAAATGTGTAATATTATATATTTTAGTCACAGGTAGGATATTGTTGGAATTGAAACCGCTACTGAATTTCATCTTCATTTAAAAGAGTGGAGTAAAAGTTTTAGCTTACCTGTTATAAAGACAGGCAAGGGTTTTGATGATACGAAGTAATTCATAATAAAAACTATTGATTTCAAGATAAATATAAATTGACAATTTCAACCTTTAAAAAATCACGCTAATTCCTGGTTAACATATTTAATTATGTTTCTTCGATAATATACATAATGAAATGCAGTGGACGAAACATGTTTCTTTCTGCTCAGAGACAAAGACAACACGTGCATTACAGAAATTAAAATGCACTATATCGTTCAATTTAATGTAGGTTTGAATGTAATGTAATCTTTAAGTTTTTCACATCCACTTCCCGAACCACCGAAATATATGAATTTTCGTACATGTGATATAGAAATGATTTAAATACATACAATCAACATAAAGTATACAGTATATTAAAGTTTTCTTTTGTTAGTACATAATCAGCTTGTTTGTTTAGTCTTTTTTGATTAATCTGCCAAACCCTTTCCATACCATCTCAATGCCCCCTAATTTTCTCTGGGTCTTTTACTGCCCCCTGAAAGCTTCAAACGCCCACAAGGTGGCGTTATCGCCCACGTTGAGAACCTATGGTATAGTAGATAAAAATATTATTATACATATGTGTGAGTGTGTAATATACATGAAAAAACATTGCAAAAATGTCGAAAAAACTAGAATATATATTACTATTTATGTATTTATATTAAGCATTCGATTGTAGTGAAAAATATTCTTGTAACTCTCACCTCTTGATTTAAATAAAACAGAACTTCTGAATAATAATTTCTAAAACTGAAGTAGAATTATTTTTACGCTATGTAACCCCTTTCTCCAAAGTGGATTTCCCCAAACCCCTTTGTAGTGGATTTCTAATCAACAAAATAAACATGCTTGCCAAATTTAAGGTCAAAATCTTATAGTTCAAAAACGGAAAATTTTTATCAATAAACTCCGTTACCCCTTTGAGAGTTGATTTCCGTTTGACCCGTTTTTAGCGGATTTCATTTCTGCAAAAGAAACATGCAGACAAAATATCATAATTGCTGGTCTAGTTATTCGAAAACGAAAAATTGTATGAATACCTCCCAGTAACTTCCTGTGTAATCCTGCTCCTTATAGGAATTGATTTCCGTAAATTCCATTCTTAGCAAATCTCTATTAAACAATAAAACATGCAAGCCAAATTTCAAGTATGTGAATCTAACATTTCAAAAAGAGGAATTTTTAATCTACACCCCACAACTAAGTCCTTGTGATCAATTTTTGGAAAACTCGTTCTTAAAAGAACTCTTATTCGTGAAAGGAACATGACTGCCAAATTTCAAACCTGTACGTCTAATAGTTTAGAACATATCGAGATGAGCGAGTCTCGCTTTTTTCCATTGCACACTGCTGGCCACCGTAAATGCAACACCAAGAAAGACAAGAGATAGCACAACAAAATTTATTTTGTAGATAAATGTTGACCAAGTATCAAATGATTAAATTTATAGACTTCTGTGAAGTGTGGTTAATGCCAGAATCAGAGCCAGAGTAGCCACCATTGTTGGAGATCACCGCTGCCACACGCCTCGGCATTGATTCAAAGAGACTTTGGATGTGTTCTTGGGTACAGCAGACCAGCAGCTTCCACACGTTGCCAAAGTTGATCTTGTGTGGCAGCTGGGGGTGTAATCTGGGTCAATCGTTGAGCAACCATGGACCACATGTTTTCTATCGGCGAAAGATCCGGAGAGCGAGCCGGCCAGGGAAGCAATTCAATCTGGGGATTGACGAAGAACCTTTGGACAATGCGTGCCACGTGTGGTCGCGCATTATCCTGTTGAAATATGGCTGTGGCAAAGTCCTGAAGGTATGGAAGGACAACTGCTCCAACACCTTGGAGATGTAGCTGGCTGTTTAAAGTACCGGCAATGCGTACTAGAGAGTGCGAGAGTGATATCCAATACCGCCCCATATCATAATACCCGGTGCAGGACCAGTGTGGTGTGCATAACGCAGCTGTTCAGCATCCTCTTCCACGGTGTCTCCATACTCGAATCCGACCATCGTGGTGTTGCAGACAGATGCGTGACTCGTCAGTAAAGACAACTTCATTCCATTCTGCCGCCCACATCCTTCTTTTATCGCACCATTGGCGGCGGAGATGTCTGTGGTTCTGCGTCAAGGGTAGACCAAGCAATGGACGTCTTGCGGACAGACCACTCTGCTGTAAACGGCGTCGAATGGTACGCGCAGACACTGAATGATGCGTTACAGACTCAATGTGCTGTGCTATGGTTCGTGATGTGACTGAGCGATCCGTCACTGCCATGCGCACAATTTGCCTGTCCTCACGTGAAGTGGTGCACTGAGGTGGAAGCGATCGACCACGTTTATCCGTCGTACCCTCCTGCATTCACGGTCACATATCCGCATTACAGTTGTTTGGTTTCGTCCAACACGACTACCGATTTCCCTGAAAGATAATCCACAATCTGGGTAGGCCACTATCCTTCCTCTGTCGAACTCGGATACTTGATCAAAAGCTGATCGCTGTTTTCTACGAGACATAACTGATCATTTTTGAAAAAACCACAAGAAAAAACACAATTGCCGAACTTGAAATCGTCGAAATCTCCAAGCCTTAAATAGCGCTTTGAGGTGGCGCCACAGGCGTGCGTGATGTGTGTCTGCGTTGAAATTCTAATCATTTGCATATCTCCTCTCCGTTAATGCATGTTGTAAATTTTATGTTATTTGCGTGCTTCCTTCAGGGTGTTGCATTTACGCTGGCCAGCAGTGTATATGTTTCGAATAATTTTCTTGCACATTTCTATTGCCTATATAGTTGAAATTATACCTTTATAAATTTTTAAACTTTTCCTAATAAGCAAATGTCTTCTTACGCGTTAAGTAAAAATGCCTTCAGTTCCTCATTTTTCATTCGGCATTAAAGTGCAGAGGATGAATTATTTAACTTATTTTATGGAGTAAAAATAATTTATTCAAGGTATAGAATGTATACAACTAAAAGAAAGAGTTTGTGTATTTATGTATGATGTAGCACAAAAACAGAAAACCAGACAAGAGAAATTTGACTAACCGAAAACATGATTTGAGGTTTTTAAAAATTCAGTTTAGAATTTGCATTTGATTTTTTTTTTTTATGACACGTTTATTTAAAATGTAAAAAATTATTCTTCATACAGTTTTTTTTTTTTTTAATTGCTACGTATTTGCCTTTTAATTATATTTATTTATCAATGCAGCTATTTTATTTATTTGTTCTCTGTGGCAGAATCAAAATGATTTTTTTTAAAAATTCCCCATAACAAGTGATTTTACCAATTGTATTTTAGTTTTTGGCACTCGATGTGTTTACGCTGAATTCGCTCTAAATTAAACGTAATTCATATTTTTTAGTAACTCCAAATTAAATTGATTTGATTTACTTCTTTTATAGTTTTTAAATCTAGTTAATGCAAGTATTGTAATTTCATTTTCAATTTTATACCTCCACTTTGCTAAGGCTAGTTATTATTTTTATTTTACTTCAGTTGTGCTATAATTTCTGATTCAATTTCTTTAAATTAGTTTGAGCTACCCGCTTTAGTGATATTTAAGTGAATTACATAACTCTTTTCGGTTTAGTTTTTTAATGTGTATTATTTTGAAGCCTATTAATATTTTCCCTGTAATCCCAAATTAAATTGGATTAATATGTATATATATTATATATATTTTTGGTTGTTTTTTTTAACAAAACTAAACTTTTTTTTTATCTATATTTTAGATTTTGTTTTACTTCATGTAATGTTAATTTTCTATTCAGTTCATTCTATTTTCTTCTTTATCAGTTCAAGAATTTATGATATATATTTGCATGTTCGAAATATTCGTGGCATAGTTTTATCAAATCAGGACTTATTTGATCTGTTTTAAATAGTTTTTTGATTAAATTTATTGCTGTAATTTCTTTTTTCGATTAAAGGTTTGTTGAGACAAATATTCAATTCGTTGCCAACTAATGCGCTCAAGCAAGTGAGTTAATAAACAAACAGAAATTTAATAAAATTATAGAACATACAATTTGTAAAATAATTAGTTATTAAATGAATTTTGTAATTTTATATTTATATTTGTTATTAGGAATTTGTATTTTATATAAACTTACTGTATTTATATTTGTAAACCTGGAAGCAATTTCTTTGTGTAACCATTTTCAGCTTCCTAGATTGGCAATAGTCCGTATTTTAGCATCAGACTAGTTGCAATGTTTTGATGTGAGCGCAGCTAAGCCTAATGGAATAAAAAAATATTCTTCGAATTCTTTATAGCAAATTTCTATACTTTAACGTTATAGAACAAAACGCTCCATAACAGGTTGCTTCCCCTGTTTGTGTTTAAAATTATTTTATGCA
Organism: Trichonephila clavata; assembly: GCA_019973975.1. Lineage (NCBI taxonomy): Eukaryota > Metazoa > Arthropoda > Arachnida > Araneae > Nephilidae > Trichonephila > Trichonephila clavata. Next base: position 1,678 of record BMAO01014105.1, on the reverse strand, counting down.
ATACATTAACTTATTAATCTATTTTTACGTTTAATTTATTTTTGTTTAGGATTATTTCTTAAATATTATATTTTTCTAGTTTATTATAGTCTTTAATTATTGCTTTATGGAACAACTACCCATTTTCAAGGCTTTCTGTTTGTAACCCAAAGTAGGTAGTCAATTATCCGACTGAGTTTATAATATATAACAACCTGATATTTTTTCCTATGCTTTGAAACTAAAAATTGGTGAGCTCATTGTCCTTATAAGACCTATACATTTAGAGTATTATGTCCAAAGTTTTTGAAGCTTCTATTCTTACTAGCTTTATGGTTCTTTTATAATCGAAAAGTACTTATTTTTCCTTCAAATGGAAGTAAAATTAACATTGTTTATCAGAAAAATCTTCTCTGAAATTTTGGATTATGAGATTCACAACAAACTATTTTCTCATATTTCTTTTAGATATCTTTAAGGGGTTCACCCATGTGACGGCCTGTTTTTAAGCATTTTTAGAGAGTTTTTTTTTTGAAGACCAAGATAGAACTTTCGATTTTTATCATTTATTTATATGTATTTTAAGAGTATGTGTGAATGTTTAGCCAAACATATTCAATAGAACGTGAGTTATAGCACTCTGAACACACCCGCCTCGAAAAAATGGACGCTCTCTTCCTCCTCGATTCCAGCTGTTTGGCTTATCTGAAATTTAAAAAAAATTAACGGCGTTTTAATTTATAAGGTTAAATGCACAGAATGGACTATACTCAATTGAATACATCAAAAACTGGATTTTGGTAGACATCCGAAGAAAAAGTTTCGAATTTCATGTTGTTTTTGTTATAAAAAAATAGAAATATTTTTGAATTTTGGACTGATCGTAGTTCAGTTGGTGCGTATATATGTGCTGAGTCTACCCTTTAAATTTGAAGTTGTTCGTTCAAACTTTTCTTGAGATATGATGGAGGAACTTTTTGAGAAAAACACGTTTAAAGTTTCAAGTCCGATTAAAACAATGAAATCTTAACTTAATCAATCGGCAATGCCTGGTGGTGAAGACTAAAAACAAGTTCGACGAAATATTCAATACTATAGATATTCCCTCCTTTTAAACCTCTACAAACTTGTTTATACTTGTATGAACGTATATTTGCATAGAAAAGTCAATGATATCAAGTCGATTGTACCAAATTAGGCACTTCAACTCAGCGCTCCGAACAGCTGCTCTTCTAACACTTGCTTATTTTGCACACGACTTTTCTTAAAAACCACTTTATCACCCTATTCTAGACATGTTAAAAAAGCAATTTATGGGGGGGGGGGGATTTTAATTTTTTGAACCCATCACATGGGTGAACCCCCTTAAGCTATCCAACTGCGCTCAAAACCATGATTTTGAAAATGCGTATAAATGAATAAATTTTATGATATTTAGTGTCACCAGAATTAGAATAAACATATGTAATTGTTTAGTTCAATAAAAAAAATTACCTAAATGCAATTGGTTGGCAAAAAATGAAGAAAGAATGACATATTTCAAAACATTCTTCTTTATGGAAAATACTTCTATGATAATATTGCTCCTATATATAGCTAAGACTTGTCTACAGAGCTTGAACAAGAATTTTTGAACTATTATTTAGAAGTGGATTTATTCATATTTTAATAATTAACAAAAAAAGAAATTTAGGTAAAA
>BMAO01014104.1:0-89047 GCA_019973975.1 Trichonephila clavata | reverse complement strand
AAAATGATAATTATCCTGAAAATCTGTTAAAATTTAGGATTTCTTAAAGTAAAACAGCAAAAAAAAAAAAAAAAAAAAAGAATGCATATTACTTAATTTCTAATATTAGTCTTATTGCAAACTATAGGAGTTTAAGGGGAATTTTATGTAAGAAATAAAACTTTCTGTAATCAGCTAACATAAAATTAAAATAAATCGAAGCATATTATTTTCAGGTTGGTGTGCAAGCACGCACTCCCCACCAGAGAGAGAGGGAGAGAAATTGCTCGTTGTTCCTTACCAACATTCAATCAGTTCTGTGGAAAAATGTTATGTATTTAATAGGCGACAATTTTTTACTATACATTAAAAAAAATTTATAAAAAAAAAATAAGAGTTAAAAGAGAAGAAAGTTAAAATTTTACAAATAAGATGAAAAAATGTCTACACAATATTTAAAAAAAAACTAAATTTATTTTGAAACATATAATTATTTTTTTAGAAAATTTCTGTCAAGCAGTTTAAAAATACGTTTTCAAAGTCAGTTACCTGTTTAAAAACCTGAAAAGGGAAACAATATAAATTTCTTCCCATCAGAAAATTTAATTAAAATTCTTATATTTTCTTTATTAAATCTTATCAAATTATCTTTCAAATTTTATAATACGATTATTAACTGTATACAATATATATAGTCAATTCTACTTGAATAAATGTCATCACATATTATATATATATATATATATATATAAATATATCCAAAATACCTCACACTAATATAACCAAGCAAATATTCATATCATATTAAACCTAGAGTACAACATCATATTTCAAAATTTCAATGGCGAATAAAAATAATGAATATCAACGTTTTCAAGCGAAATTAAAATTGCATAGGATAAAAATTATAAAATATCCAAGTGCAACCTCGGACTTAGGACCGATAAGTGGGGTTAAACTAGTTTGATGGCGCCAACCTTCCCCCTATTGCAACTTGGTATATATATATATAGATATATATATATAGTAAGAGGACTAAATTTTTTAGAAGATTAATAGTTCATTATTATAGATTTCATTTTTCCTAGTTAGATAAAACATATATATAAGTTTCCTAGTTAGATAAAAACCACATATTCAAATTACACACAGTTAAAATGATATATTCCTTTAGTTTTATTTTAACCTTAGTATATCTTATATAAAAGTATATATTTCTCTAGAGTCTCTCAAGTAACTCCAGTATTTATTTTTATACATGTACTATATAACTATTTTAGTACTAATAATTTTCTACTTGTTTGCTAAGTGCTACAATTCAGCCAATGCTTTGAATTTGTATTTGGGTCCAGAATCTGGCAATAACTTGTTGCACAAAGATTCAGCGCGGGCTATTTTTGAATGGTGGGCTTTTTCTTGTTATGGACTTAGAAATTCTATCCATCATTTTCAAAAGGATTTTGCTCAGCATTATAAACAGAAAAGGGTTAGGATGGCTAGACTCAAAAGTTGTTAAACTCTAATTTTTTAAAAATTGTTTTATACATAAGAGCTGTTTGAAGTCAGTAATGTTTATAATACTGCAGCATTGATAATTTTAAAGTTCCAATATCTTTTTTTATCAGTTTTTTAAAATTCAAAAATACTTGTTTTTTTTTAAAGTTTCATTTTATTTTTTAGAGTTCTATTGATTTCTGTCTCTATAGTAGAGAATAACTAATTATATATATATATATATATATATATGCGTGTGTGTATATTTTAATATTTTTAATTTCAATTAAAAAATGATCGATATTTTAAATTGCGTTTATGGGATACGATATCGTTTTAAGGTATGTGACTATCTACGGAACACTTTTTTTTGAAATACGTAAATTTTAAACTAAATAAACACTTTTTTATTTGAAATGGGGTATAAAACTAAAAATTCAAATACAAGTTCCAAAAAATTAAAAATAATTTTTTATATATCGGGAATTTTGAGTGAAATTTTAGTGAAAAATTGCAGTTACGGTAAACTTTGTGTTGGAAATTCTAATTATAATATTCCAATAATATGTATACGGTACATAAATTACATCATTATCTGTTCTTTCAGCTATAAGATTTGTAATATGTTTGAAATTTTTTGAAATATAACAATTTTTATACAAGAACTCAATTTTTTACAAAAAACTGTTATTTTCTCACAAAAAGTGCAATAAAATACATAAACATGTACACAGAGATTAGATTATAGTCTATAATACAGATAAAACTAAATAAAACATTTTCTGAAAATTTCGATTCATTACCTTAAAAAGAAATCCTGTAGTGAACTTTACCGGAAGCAAAAAATAAAAATAAAAACATAGTTTCTCAGATAATGCATTTAAAGATTTTAATACAATATGAAAAATTTTTTACTAATTGTACATTTTTTAAATTCACCATATTTATAGCTCAAGTTCTCTTTAGCTTTATGTTTAAATAATTCGAACTTTTTTTTACCCTTTTGCTGTTTTCTAGAGAGTTTTATGGACTATAACAATTGTCATCTTTAGTGAAATTTTGATGAAAAATTTCAGTTACGATCTTTTACACAAAATTATAACAAATGTATTCAAATAATATTTCTACAGTACATGAATAACATCTTTATATGCATAAGGAATTAAAATATTTGTAATACTTTTAAAAGTTTTTTAAATATGCCAAAGCTCGATTTTTTAAAAAAATTAATGATTTTTTCATAAAAAAACAAGGTACATAAATAATTACACAGATATAAAAATTTGATTCACACACACACACATAACATATATAGAACTAAATAAAATATGCTCTGAAAATTTAAATTCAATATCTTAAAAATATTTTGTGTAGGGATCTACTTCCGGTATTGCAAACTCCATTTCCGGTTTACTAATTATGCTACAACTTTGCTTCTAAATATCGTAGAAACAGAAATAGGGTGTTTTTGAAATCTTAAATGTATGGGATATAAAATAACACAAAAGACCTTTCGAAAAATTTCACCAAAATGGTGAATTTTGTTAAAGTTTAATGGGTAATCATTAAACTGTGATCAATTTTAATAACAGAAATATAAAGGGCTCTGTTTACACATGCACATTTCTTACAAATTTGCTTCTTTGAATAAGTATACATCTCGTTATCTGGTGAAATTTATTATGTAACTACGCAAAACCACATGAATTTAGGTCAATCTCGGTAAAACAATATGACCAGAAGTTAAAATTCATCAATTTAAAAGACGCATGTGTAAAAACAGAATAATTTGGCAATATATTGCAACAATTCTTTTGTTGTGTCTTGGTTCCAGTGATGAAATGATTACAATTTATGGTTTAAAATGAACTGTAAGAGAAACAGTAACTGTCAGTCTTTCTATTTAAAATAATTTGAAGTAATTTACGATATAGCCTGTAGCAACAATAAAAAAACTAGTACTTTTATTGATTTCAAGTAAAGTAGAGTTATAAATATTTTTTGAAACGAATATTTCACGAAAAATTATCTGCGTACCTTTTCTGGTTTCTGAAACATATTTCAGTATATATATGTTTTGGCTTATCATACATACGGGATTAGCCCGGACAATCTTGTTTATTTACAATTAACGCTGCTCAGAGTTTGTTATGGCTGCATATTTCATTAGGTATTTTTAAAATTTGAAGATAATTTTGTCTCAGTAACACACACACACACACACACACACACACACACACACACACACACACACACACACACACACACACACACACACACACACACACACACACACACACACACACACACACACACACACACACACACACACACCACGTACCATTCTCAAAATTATCGATTGGTATTTCTTTTGTTCTTAATTTGCTTCTTTTAGGGAACATATTCTCCCTTCTTCAATGTGATATATCTAATGCTATCAGCAAATATTTTGTGTGGTAGCAGAAAATTACAATTTGTAATTGTTTTGTCTATATATTTATTTTTCTAAATACTAACAATTATAATTTGTTTTCTTTAGAAAATTATGATTGTTTTCTTTATACATTTTCTCCTTAATAAAATTGTTCAGAAGTTTGCTATTCATTGGAAATAATTCTTAACTATTCAGTTTTGTCGGAAATATATGTTTTTACAATGAAGAGAGAGAGAGAGTTTAGAGTACCGATAAAATCTCACAAACTGTCATTAGGAATTAAATAACTGTTTCACTGCAACATCGGAAATAAATAATCAACTCACTCGCCTCCTGCTTAAAAGATATTGATGAAACTCGAACTTTAATGGAGCAGGATAATTCTATGTTATAGGTTTTTCGGATGGCGATTAAGTTAATTGCATTTGCAACTGACCCGCCGCACTGTTTGTTTTGCATAAGAAGTGACACCATTGAGCTACAGCAAAAGAGACCACAACTGTGTTTTGGGGTAAGGATTGCTCCACCTTCAAGCGACTACATGCTGACGCCTTAAAAAAAATTCGAAGCTTTTTTTCTCCCCGTTTTGCATTAAAGTTAAGAGAATTTGTTGGTTATTAGTAATTTAGAATACACACACACACACACATGTAATACACTATGAATTTGCATATGCAGGCAGTAATCTATGATATTTAATGCAGTTACTTATTTTCACTTCACTTTGTGTAAATTAAAGCTGCGATGAATTCCTTATAAGGCCGAGCGTAGGAATTATCACCTGCATTGCAAAAACAATGTTTAATATTCAGTTTGAATATCACGTTTGTTAGTCTGTAATCTTCATAATTAAACGTTTTTTGTAGCTGACGGGGAATTTGAAAATGAGCAAAGGAAATGTTGCATATGATTTTTTACTGCGAATAATATTCTCAATAACAACAAAAGAATTTCTTAATGATATACGTTGCATATAATATTTTTCTTTGAATAATTTTTAGTAAGAATATATTATAAAAAATGAAGACAAAAAAGTCTTTTAACCAACAAAAGCTCGAAAACCATATGTTTTTACGTGTACGGGATATTTGTTGTGTGTGTGGATGTGGATATTATAGTTTTATCTTGTTCATTTTAAATATCACTCTTTAAAAGCATTCATATATCTTAAATAATACATGTTATGTTATTTAGTTGATTAATTAATCCACAAATATTGTCAAAATTGATTATTTTTATTGCATTATTCTTAAGATAAATGTGGGATATTGTAATAATTTGTTTCAAAATTAATATTATAGTTTGTACGAAAAATAAAAAGAATTAAGCTTTGATTCCTTGAGAGGAACTTAATGAAAAATGTGAGAAAATTACGTACACATAAAAACTAAAATTTTACCCAAAATTTGAACGATTGTTTATTATTAAGTCCCGTTAAAAGCTAAATGGCTGCTAAAAATTGTTTTCTCAAAAAATTGTCTTTTCCCTCAAAATAACCGTCGCCAAAAACCCTCGTGTAACTGAATAAGGCGACATTAACATTCGCTCACTTACTCCTCCAAATTAAGAAAAGGTTCTTGATTCTCAATAAATTATGAATTGCCAAAGAATTTTTGTGAAATATTAATAACATTCTTCCTTCGTTGTTGTTAGAAATGGGGGAATTTTTTTGATCAAACAAAGCTTTTTCTTTCTTTAATATTTAGATTTATTAGAATATTTGATTATTTGATTCTTCCAAACAAAAATATTTTGTTTTTCACATTTCACACAGTCTTGTGATTGGAATTCCCCCCCCTCAATTTCTTTAATGTGAAAAAAAAAGATATTGGGAAAGTAACATAAATTTAGGAAATTATTATTATCTCAAAATTTACCTTTTTTAAAAATTGAAGAAATAAATATTTGTTCCAATATTTTTATTGCATGCAGTAAAATTGCTATTAATTGTTCATATAATACATTTCATAGTCGCCCATCTTGTATAGCAGTTAGCGACGCTGACTATGTGTGCTGAGTCGCAGGGCCTGGGTTCGAATCCCGGAGAAGGGATGGATGTTTGCAAATGTATAATACCCCTTCGCAGCATGGGGTTACTCTAAATAGCTCGATCCGCAAGTCCTCTCGTGAGGTTGGGGGAAGGGAAAGAGAGGTGGGAGGCCCCTGACCACCCCCAGGGTGTTCTCCCTCAAAATTGGGGTGGAAACGAGCCAAATCGTTCTGTCACCTGTATGATGTTCAAAGCTACTGTTAACGATAGGCGTCACTTAGCCCTTTGCCATGATGAATTTCATGGGCCTCGATCTTGCCTTTGCCAATCAGGTGGCATTAATAACAACGGCAACATAACATTCCATAGAATTTCATCCCATTAAAAGATGTAACTGCGGTAGCTTAGTGGTCAAGGTCATGAGCTCGTAGTCGGCTTGTCATGAGTTTGAGGCCAAATACCACTAAAGACCCTCAGTGTAAAAGGGTGGATGCACGTTAAATCTGCCCTGGCTCAATGTCCTACCTTGGCGTCGTGAGGTAGTTTGGAGAGGGGGTGCCAGCTCAGTTGTCACTCTTGTTATTTGATCGAAGTTCCGTATTACGAAATATGTTACCAGTAGCCCTCTTGTTGCTTTATGGTACGACAAAAGATTCATTGATTAGTTATAATTACTAGCGCAAGAGCCTATCTCGGGCAGCTTGAGGTCATAAATTCCTTACTAAAGAAGGTAAGATTCTGTTAAAAATTCGGAATAAAAACGTAATGTGTTATTAGTAGTACATACTGTGCATTAAAAATCATTTTAAGAGTAAATATTTGGTAGACCAATTCAGACATATATTTTAAAGTGTTTTTACTGTGCATCAATCTGTAGATCATTTGATATATTAGCAAAAAATTTACAAATTAAAAAAAGTTGGAACTTTCTAGAAGATATAAATAATAACTATATTAATTAAATAAAAATGCATATTTAATCAAAAGTGTAAAAGCTTAATACTGAACATAAATTTCTGCGAATAAAAATGTCCCCTAAGTTTTTTTTTTAATAACTGTGTTTAATAGGATATTATTAAATATTGCTCTAAAAGACAGTAATTCCGGTATTACTACATAGACCACTTGTTGTTTCGTGATGCGACGCTAATAAACAAATCAATCTACTAGCACTATCAGGAAAATAGGAGTTTTATTATCACCTATTTGGCATTCATTACTATTATTTGCTTCAAACATAACTCAGATCGGTTACCAGAAGTTCATCAATTCATTTCAACTTCTTACGGAGCAGTACTTTCGCTTTCTTTTCTAAAAACCAACCATTAAATCGAACATAACCTATGTCACGTTCTTTTCATTTTATGGAAGCTCATGAATTCTTTCTCGAATTTCTTAAAAAAATGAACCAGTAAAGACGAAAGTGGGTTAATCTCAGAACATTTTCTTCTTATTTTGTTTCGGAACTCGAACCTGATTAATGGTTTTCACTTCCTGATGATCTTAGCGGTAGACAATGTATTTAGAATTAGATTTCGGTTTGTAGCAGACGATTTTTCCAAAAATATGTCTTTTTCGTTTTATTAACAATTCGGAAGCGAAACAACTATTGCCACATCAACATAAAAATTTATGATGCTCCTGAAATTTTTCCTGCAGCTGTATAAACTTTATCTTAATATTAGCAGAATGAATCGTTCTAGCAGATGGGGCTCATGTTTATGGATAAGTGTGCTCTAAAAATCATGTCAGCAAGAAAAATAAAAGCGAACTGGTTGCTAAATGCGATCTTAAATCTTCTGCAGGAAGTCGTTGTGACAGTCAAGAAGAACAAACGATTATTGTTGTTCTTAGACCATCTTCTAATTAACATTGATTTTTAAAAAGAATTGTTCTTTTTTCTTTGGAATCGCTGAATAGCGACTCCGAAGCTACACAGTTTTTTGTTGTTGTTTTTGTTATAAATCGTATAATAATGGATAATAATATTAGCAGATGATTTAAATTTCAGAATCTAAAACTTTTTAGTGCAGAGTAATGTTTACGATGAAAAGCTCTCATGCGTTTCCATAAAAACTTAAGGTTTTATAAGCTCTTTTTGTGTTTTAAAAATACTTCTATTACTTTTTTAAATGAAAATATAGCCTCAGTTCTTTTTAAAAATATTGGATAAATCTTATTAAACAAAGCAAAAAAAATTTAAAGAATTCACGATTTTTATAGTGGAACCTTGAAGAATTTTTTTTTACTTATCAATAATTTTTCTCAATATGGGCAAAAATCAAATTTTAATTAAAAAGAACAATTTTCCAATAATAGAATTTGATCATCATGTAAATGTAGAAGAGTCTAAAAACAATTTTATAAAGCTTTTAACTTGAAGAATAACAGCCTTTTTTTGTTATAAAGCTAGGTAGTGCTGTGTATACTGTAACATAATCATGAAACTTAAAACATTTTAAAAAGCTTAAATGTAATCTATTTTTATAATTTAATAGACTTTAATGCTTTGACGAACAATTAAATGTTTCCATGATTTTATTTTTAACAGAAATTGTAAAGAAAAAATATCACATCAATTTAGTTGCTCATATTTTGCTATGGATATGTAAACTATTTAACTAATAACGAAAATAAATTTGAAGTAGACAATTCATTTTATTATAATTATAATTTTATGTATTATTTTTAAAAATTTTTACTATTCAATTATTTTATTATACTTGAGTAAAGATAAGAAATTGTTTTTCATACTTGTTACAGTGTGGATTTTATTAAAATAATCTCTTTGCCATAAAGAATAATGAAAAGACAATTTGTATAATTATTGCATACACATAAATTAAATTTTCTTCGATTATAAATGAACATGTTTAATAAGTGTCCTGATTATCCTACTATATGTATACCACATACATGTACATCTTGACTAATTGTTTATATTTGTTCTTATAAAAATAAAAAAATCTATTCTTTTTCTCCTAATAGAATACTAGTTATTTTTAACGTTTATATTACATATGTGTGTATGGCAAAAATGTATTCATTTTCAGCAATTATCAATGGTTTATTTCAATATTTTCAATTTGTTACAATTTATAGAAAACTTGATATAAATACATAAAATATGAAATCGGTTTTTTTCCTTTAAAAAATTTCAATTAAATTCTGAAATTATTTGAACTGTATAATTTGTTAGAAAAATATCTTCTTTCGAATAAAACTTCTAATTTAGAAATCAATGTTGAATTACTTAACATGGCTCTGTTTGCTCTTATTATCCAGATAATTATAAATGTACTTGTTTCCATTAGAAAAATTATAGCATTTTAAAATTCCTTTTTGCATTATTCATTCTATATAACAAGTTGCTTAATATTACAATTTCAGACGGTTGTAGTTTTTGTAAAAATGTAAGTTAAAGTGGTTTTAAATATGATCATAGGTTAACTATAAAAGGCAGAATTAATGAATAAATTAAAATACGGAACGTTATTCGTTAAATTATAGTTTGCTTTCAAATTTATGGAATTATTTATTAATGAATCACCATCTCTCCTTCAGGTTTAATTATAATTCTTACACATTGATCGTTGTATTTTTTGGTATCTATTTAAACATTATTTATCATTTTTTAGTTATCACTGTATAACAGTCAAATGTTTTATGATGAATAATGAAAGAAATTAATCGAATGTGGTTTTCGCAATGATTTTCCATTAGTAATATAATGAAAACTTTAAGTACTTTGAAATTAAATTTCGAAAGAATTTTATATTTACCGATTTCGAAAGAATGAACTGAAGTCAATCTGGAACGTCCTTTAAACTTCAGTCAAAGGGAAAATAAAAGTACTTGCTTTATTAAAGGTCATTTTAGGGCAGGGTTTGGTATACTCCTATATTTCAGCTAATTACAAATTCCTTTATGAGTTTCTAATGCTTTGAAATAAAGTAATTGCTGAATTTTGCTACGCAATGCTATTTGAATTTTCGGAAACTATTATTCCTGTAATTATAAAAAATAGCTTACTATCATAAGATTAAAAAGCACGCAATAGATGTTCTATAGAATTCTTTAATATTTATTTATATTTCTTAAATTCGATGCAGAAAATCAGATTGCGCAAAATATGGAATTACAACACATATTCAGCTCAATACTATTGACAATATATATTATTACAGGTTATTAAATCTTTACACTGATTGAAAAGTATCAAATATTATTCCATGAATATGTTTTCCAAGTTATTGTAGTATACTAATAAGTCCTAGGTAAACTAAATTACACCTTTTTAACTATTCAGAAAGTTAAACAAAGCGTGAGTCTGTAATTGACTTAAACACGTATTAAAACGTATTCTATTCTATGAGAGCGATTTTCAAATTTTCCTTGTTTCCAAAATTAGATTATTAAAAATGTTTTTTAAGGTGACTGAAAACGTTCAAAACTATGATTTTGAAAAAGTGTTTAAACGTATAATTTTTATATTTAGTGTCAGCTTAATTAGAATACACATATAAAATTATTTTACGAATACTTTTAAAAGAAAATATTATTTAATTGCAATTTTTTGGCAAAAAAAAAAAAATAAATAAATAAATAAATAAATAAAAATGGAGAAAGAATGATATATTTTTAAAACGCACTTAGTTTATGAAAAAGGCTTATTTATATTTTGTCTTTATAAACTAGGATTTCTATACCGAAGCTGTGCAAAATTTTTTGAAATATACAATTTAGAAGTTGGTTTATCATATTTTATAATATCATGGTATAAAAATTTTCACAAAAAACACCCATAGAACTTTTCATGAAAATAAAACGTTTTAAAAATATGTCATTCTTCCATTTTTTTTGTGTGCCAAAAATTGCATTTAAATAATTTTTTCTTGTAATAATATTCTTAAAACAATTTAATATGTATCTTCTAATTCAACTGACACTAAATATAAAAAGAAAATTCATTTATACGCTTTTTCAAAAATTGTTGTTCCGAACGTAGTTATAGTAACCTTAAATATTCTGTTAAATTAATCAATATTATTTAAAAAAAACTTCTCCTATTTTTTATGTTTTAATAAAATAGTAGAAGAAAAAAGTATTTGTATAATATTGTTTACTCAACTTGATTGTTAGTATTATTTTAATGTCAAAACTAACATTCTCTTTTTTGTTTACATTATGTCAACAAACCTTCAAACAGACCTTCGTCTGGCATCCGCATCTGGTGCATTATGGACTCAAAGTGCCAGAATTAAATCTTTTTATTTGATTAAAAGGACTGAAAAGTTTTATCCACATTATTTGGGAAGCACTAATAAAAATAAGGCACACATCAAAAAAAGTTTTACAACATTTTCTTGAGATAAAATTTAAAAGCATTTAATAAAAAGTGGAACGAAAATTTTCCTTTTACTCGCGAAGGACAATGGGAAATTAAATACTTCAAACGATAATGTTATTCTTAATTTTTTAAAGACAGGAATGGGACTATAAATTAGCAATGGAATACCTGTTATTTTCTTGGAGACTGTCAGTTATTATGAAGTTATTAACACAAGGATAACTGGGTTTAAGATTTCTTTTTTACATATTAAATCTGGATTTTTTTAAAAATAATCTTTAATTAACAAATATCACCTAGTTTTGTGCCGAAGAGACGATTCATTCTATTAAATTTGATCTGTTATACCTAAAAGTCTAACAGTTATATATCACTACTCATAAAATTAATCACAAATGAAATAAAATAATTTTTCATTGCTTTTTCAAAATTCCAACTGATATGTAAAAAAGAACAATAAATAAATACATGATATTAAACAATTTTTTAAGTCGAGAAAGAAATTAGGCTATGCCTATTGAAATATAATACCTTAAAAATGTTGGTTTGAGCTGACCACCATAAGACAGAACAAATTTTTCTTCAAAATAAGCAGAATTCCGTCAAAAATAAAGCATACGGAATGTTTATAAAATTATCAGATGTTATTTAAAAAAATTCTGAAATAAATTTAAATTCTAAAATTAATGATAACTTTTACTGAAGTATAATCAGAAAATGGCGTTAAAAATAATTACTATCTTCTAAATGTTTTAGGTTAATCAAAACAGAAAACGATTTTTTTTAAAGAAAAAATCCAGGATTTTATTTTTACTGAAAATGGTCCTATTATAAAAAAATTGCATGATATAATGCTAATAATTATGTATTCGAATAAAAATATTTGGAATTCAAATCGAAAACATTTTTGAATTTTCAATTATTTTGTAATAATATAGTAATAACATAAATTATAATCTTACTTATAATATTTTTTCTAACAAAAACACATGTCTACTTCCTATAGGAAATACTAATTCTTTTCCTTTGATAAACACCGCATAGATGGAATTCCAATTTATTTAACATCAAAAACTACAAGTAGAATAGAACTAAATTATTTTCTTATTTTCTTTCTTACATATATTTGTCCATAAATTGACGACAATTAGCTTTTTATCGAAAATAAGGTTTCCTTTTCATATTGCCAGAAGAAACACAAAGGAATAAATAAAAAACCAATAATATCATCAAAAAAGAAGTAGAACCGAGTAGTAGATCATTTCCTGTGATAATGGTTTTCCATAAAAGATGTCAAATACACACAAGTCATACACCTAGCGTTGAGTGTTTCATACCGCAATCATTAATCTTGGCAAGCCGGAATATGACAAAAAATGACATATTTAATTATAGACGAAATCATATGAGATATATTGTGCTCGCGATTGATATTCACGACAGATACAATGGCGAATAACCGACGCGTTTATGTAATGGATGATTTGAATGGAGTTTAAGATAAATGTATGATTTTGTTCGGGAGATTTCTTAAGAAAGACAGATCAGAAATGAAATTGAATTCATGAATGAGTATGTATTTCTCAGTGGGATATTTTATTTTTCTTATGTTAAATTTAAACGGAATTCCTTAAGTGATTTTGTGCAAATTTCTAATGAATAATTCACGAGGAAGATCGTTTTATTGATAAAAGACACTTTTTCCGTAAAAAGAGTTGCACTAAGTGTTTTAAGAGGTTTTAATAAATGTCGCGGAAGCGCATTATTAATTCTAATTTTAATTCATGTTCTAGTTATGCTCATGTATTTAAAATAAAAAAAGGATAATAAACACGTGTTGGAAATTGTTTGCCTCTGTTTACGTCTGTTTATGTTACTATAGCAGCAACAAGGACTGTATGGTGACAGAATTCGTAATTTTAATCCATGAAATCATAAATGAAATTTGAATAGTATAAAACCAACCAGTTAGAAAAAAAAGTTATTTTTTGAAAATAAGAAACTTTTTTTGCGATATCAAGAATACAGAAACAATAACCCAGTAATTTTACTTAATTTAGGAAATCATTAGTAGACATAAATGCAGAAATCCATATAATACAGATGCGCCTTCTTAGACTACTTATTTGTACAGATTCCTTATGTTAAATTGAATTCATTTTTGAGATATAGTGCTCAACATACTTTTTTTTACAAGAATCAATTTTGTTGGAGATTTTTGCTCATTAGTTTTAAAATAAATATGAAGAAGCTATGTAGAAGAAAATCAAACTATGTTCAGTCTACATTTTTGTTTTAATTCATAATATAATTTTGTTGCTTAGTACATAGTTTTATTAATCATCAATAATATCGATAAATAATAATTTACAGTACTTTAATATGTCAAAATATTTTATACTTTTTATTTAAAAGTTATTCTTATGATTTGGTTTTGTGTATCTGTAAATTTCACGATTTAATTTGACTTGATTTGATTTTAAAACAATATAAATCAAAATTTTATTTCTTAAATTTCATTATGGTTTGATGAACAACTTAAAAACAGTTTGCTGTTTGTAAATTTTAAATAACTGTATGAAGTATTCACTTTTTCAATGATCCATCATTTAATTTAAAAATAAAATTTTTATCAATCAATGTCTTACAAAATTACTGATAATCATAGTCGTACCATGCAACTGACTAGCACTAGCCATGGTCACTTGCCATTAAAGTCAAATTATGAAAAAAAATTATTCATAATTGTTTCAAAATGATTCTGATATGGTTGATTGTTAACGTTACACTGGAAGAAACATGAGAACTATTGGCAACGGACCTAACAGTTTTGAATCATTGTCAGATACCAGTGCCAGTTTATCCATTGGGTTTATCCAGGGGCCTGGAGCCCGAAGGGGATCGGAAGACCCCGGATAAGCTGAACTTAACAGATTTTCTGGTTATAAATTTCGATCCTCCAGTTCTAAGGGGCCCTTAGATCTTTTGCGCCCATGGCTCGAAATGAGCTTAAATCGGCACTGTCAGATACTGAGATAGACACTAGAGCTAGTAAGTACTTCAGATAAGCGACGGTCTTTGGAAGTACAATATTCTAATCAGTAACTTGTTGGTTATGAGTTACTCTGCCAACTAAGACTGCAAAGGACACAGAGGTCAGTTTGAATTGACATCGCTCAAGAACTCAAAGAACTATTGACGAGTCAGGTCTTGCGATAACAATCCGAGTTAAATAACAGAAGAATAATTAAATAACAGAGTTAAATGCTCTCGGCGTTTGCGCTAATAATAATTTTTAAACAATAATATTTAACAAAATTGTGTTTTTTCGCTCTTATACAGAATATCTGAATCATTAAGATGTTGATGAAATCCCCATATGAAGTTTAATAAAAGAATAATTATTTGCCTTTTCTCTTAAAGTTTTTTTAATGAAATTTTAGTGATGATGGTGAATTTTTTTAATTCAATATATATATAAACTAAAGAGTTGCTTTAAAATATAAATATCCCCCTGGATGAATATGCATTGTCCAATAAGTAAAGATTGTTTGTCTGTTCTTGTTATTTTATAAAAATACCATTTTAAAATTTTTATTATTTTACTTACATAAGACAGAGAGAGAGAGAGAGAGAGATTGCCAAACTACATATTCCAATATTTGTTTTTATAGACAAAAACAAGTTTTAACGTTATTTATTAAAATATTTATTATAATGTGGAACGAGACCTATGTTTTCTGTCTGGTCTAGACCTTTAAATTATCTTGACATGCTTTATTTATTAATTAGTCTTTCATTTTTTAAGTCACATTTTGTCCCAAAATTCTACTCCATCACCATAGTAACACAAGTTCAATTAGGGTTAATTTCCTGTTTACATTTTTTTTTCACTCACTAAATCATTTTCGAACCAAGAATAGTTTAAGTAACTGAAATTCCTTCTAAATATTTAACATAAATTAACAATTCATTAAAGGCCTAAAAGTACAAAAAATTCTAACATTTTCCATTACAAAACGTTCTCTCTTAGCCCGGAATGAATGAAATTTTCTTCCAACACCCGTAGGTTGACCTTATCTTACACCATTCACTCATATGACGACACTAAGATAGAGGTCATAATCTGGGTTGTGGTTCGTGACGTTTTTTTTCGCCACTTGTTCTGTGACTTCCACAATTCGTCTCACCTCGACACAACAAATTTACTTAATTCGACCTCTGGTGGCCCCAGGGAGGGGTTGGGACTGACCTACAGCTGAGATCACGCTATCGTTTACGAAAAATCTGCTTGCCATACGAGTTCTGTAATACAACTCTTTTGTTTTAGAAGAGTCTCCTCCTTTGGAAGAGTGCAGAATAATGAAAGAGTTAATTTATGCAAAATATTTTCCAAGTCAGAAATGTTAATCACTTCAGATGTCAAGGGCAAAGAGTTGAAGGGAGAGAGAAAGTATTTCCGCCCAGTTTCATAAATTAAAAATTTAGAGGTCACTAGTGGTAGATTGGATATTTTGTTACATCTTGTCTTTCAAATAGTTAAAAGTTCTGGTTCATTGGAAATCGCTTAATTTTCTTAAGTAAATAGGATTACTTTGTATTTTGTATTCACTGAGTTAATTAAATTCGGTAAAACTTGTTACTTAGAGGTCAATCCAATTTCAAATTTTTCTTTGTTCTTTCTATGAAATATGTATGGATGCAATTGTAGTTGAGAAATATTTAATTAACAACTATGATGAAAATTTAAAAGTCTCTTAAAACTCATGTTACAAACTTGGTTAGAAAATTACAAATGCAGATATATCGACATTTTGAAAATTATTCCAATTATATCGATAAAAATGCGTAGTTTTTCTTTATTTTATAGCATCAAAATCACACTTAAGGTAATTTAAATTTAAATCAAAATAAATGTAAATAAAAGAAATAAAGCTGGACAAAACTTATATTTTAAACATCATGAAGGGGGGGGGAGGATATTTGGTAAGGCTAAAATATCTGGTATACATGTTAAATAAACATCGAAAATATTTAATATATTTTTTTATCTATTTTTATTTTTCAATATTCAATGTTAATTCAGCTCATAAAAATGTTCAACTAGGAACACATTGGTTTTGTATTATTTTAAGCCATATTTGTACAAAATTTTATCCGCTCTTACGCTATGCTAATAAAAATATAATGAAAATTTGGACTGCTAACAAATGTTATTGTACTATTTATAAATATTATGAATAAATAATATACTAATGCTAATAAATACTATGAATAATTATTTATGATATAATTCTTAAGAAAATTAAATTTTACAAGTATAGAAAGTAACTGCACATGGATTAATCTCTTAAATAAAAGAATTCAAGTTTCGATTATTGTTTCATGGAAAAACAAGTTCAATTTGTTCTTTATAAGTTATATTCTTTTACTCATGAGATTGATCAGTCATATTGGGAATAACGTGTGTGTGTATGGGGGTGGGAATGGATTAAAATTAAATTTAATTAAATAAAGTGTATTGTTTTTCGAAAATTATTTAATAATTCAAACATATTATAACGGCTTAATTGACTTAATATCTTTGGGCGCACATTGAAGATATATGAAAATAAATCTACCATGTACAATTGTACTAAACCAATCTAAGTAACAATGAAAAATAATAAAATATTTTTGCTACACAAAGCTTTTTAATAACTGAATATATAATCAATAACCACAAAACGAATGATAATACAAGCAAAAAAATGCTTATTACTTCCATCTTTGAACTGTAAGAAATCTTTTATTTATTACAAAGTTACTTTGCATTTTCTTCATTTGATAAAAAATAAGTGTGAGATATAAAACTTTCAAGCTATTATTCTTATGCATTGTTTCCGCTTGTCATAATTAGGCAAGAGAATTCCATGAAATTGCATTCAGAATTTTTTCAGATAACTTTTCTAACCACTCATTAATTCTTTTTAATTTTCGAAATTCATTAAAAATTTTATTCAACTCAACTACAATATTTCTAGTTACTTTGTCCAGTTTTGTAAGCCAGGGAATTAGAGTGAAATGTTTCGAAAATGCGATATATCAAGAGGAAAATGTATGCATGCTTACGAGTGACCCCATTCAAAATAATTTTTATTAGCAAAAAACTTTATTTTCAAAAATGTATCACAACAGTGAGCAATTTCTTGTAAAAAGTAAAATGAAAGTAAAATTTATACAAAAAGGATTTTTTCCCCGCCTACCAAAAGGAGGCATTTACTTTAATTTATATGCATCTCGATGAAATGACTAAAGGTAGGGTCAAATTATTCAGGAATTTAAGACGATTGCAACGTGTCTTTTGTAATTCTTGAATATTTTAAACTATTTCTATCTCTTAATTTATCTCATTCTTAGCATGTTTGGAGGTCAGATGATTCTGATATTGCAATTAATATTGCTTTCTATTTATATTTCTTTAATTATTTTTTTCATTCCATACAAAAGCATTTTGGAAACGCACTAGTTATTCCTGCAGAATGAGATTAACTGAACTTTGGAAGAGTCTAGAGAAAGCATTGCCCTGCAGTGGATTCCCAGCCATTGGAACATTTCTGGAAATGAAAAAGCAGGTAGGCTTGCTAAAGCGGGATCTCTCATGTCCCAACCTGACTCTCCTTTGCCTCTGCATAACATCAAAAGAATCATCTACAGTAAACTGTAAATTAATAGAGCTCCCTGTATGGTGACGCAGCTGTTGGTAAAAGGAGGAATATTTGGCTTGACAAAAGTGGTAGAGTCCCCAGTTCCCTGCCTCGATCTGTTGGAGTTGCGTGCTTTCGCTTGCTTACTGGACATGATCATTTGCAGAAGCTTTTACATAGCATTGGAGTAAAGGATTCTGCTTGGTGCCCTCTGTGCAAACATGGTGAAATAGACGTTGACCACCTCAAACACTGCCCTATTGTTTTAAAGTTTTTTGTAGACAACTCTGGCAAATTTTAATTCTTGTTATGCTTCGACATCATTTTATTGGGCTGCTCGTCGACGAAAATGGGCGTAGGATAAAAAAAATTCCATAAAAAATCATTTCATCACAGTAAATGTGAAGAAGGATCTATGCTTTTGCATAATGTCTGATATTTCAACAAGTAATACAAGTATACGAATACCTAAACTCTTAGTTCTGAAAAATGAATAACTAATGATTCGTTATTTATCAATCAATTTTTTAAAGGAATGTTTGCTCCAGCCCATAAACAATAACTTTTATGTCATTGTTCAAAAAAATAAATACTGTCGGACCTCTATTAAACGAAGTCACTAAATCCCAAAAAAAGTTCGATATATAGAAAATTCATAAAATAGAGACTCATCTTTTAATATACTTTAGAGAACCCATGAAACAAATTTTAAATTTATAAACACTTTTTTTTCTTTAAAAAAAGTAATTACTCACACTTTCTTTGAAAACTAATGTCTATTTATTTTTGTATTTTACCAACAAAAAAAATAAAAAAAAAAAAAAATAAAAAAAAAAAAATTCAAAAATTCACTGCATTTTCAACTATAAAAAACAATTTTACATTAAAATTAAGGAATTTTTGTGATGATATTTTCTAATTTTAAGCCTACAAGTTATTTTAAACATACAGTATCTTATAACCAGTATTTTTAAGCAAAAACTATCACATGCGCCCTTAAATTTAATTACTGATAAAATCTGTTAATTTTGTTTAAGCTTTTTGTTAGGGAAATTCTGCCAATTTTGTTGCTCTCGGTGAGTCAAGACCCTGATAAAACCATTTCAAGATCATAGATCACCATGAAATGTATTTAAAGAGAGAATAATTTGAAAAATGTCCTGAAATATTTTAAAAATAGGGAGGAAAAAAACCGAATCACAAGAGAAAAAGTTCGTTAAATAGAAAATGTACTTCGCTATTTGGAGGTTATTTTTCGAAGAAAATTGTAAAATGTTCTTCGTTCCAGAAAAAAGTTCGCAAAATAGAGATTCGTTATATGAATGTATTTGTGTCATTGAAAGATATTTTGAGGTGTACATTTGATTTGATTTTAATTTATGTCCAACTGTGAAACAACACGAGGGCTATTGACGACAGACCCCGAAATATTGAACCATTGTCAAGTAAAGTGAACAACACCTAAGCTGAACGAGACTCAATGGATTTAAAGTGTATCAGCCACTCTATACTCCCGTCTTCAGTGGCACCAGGATTTGAACCCATGATCCTGACAGAAAGAATGCTAATCGCTAGTTTGTGTGGCCATAGCCACTTGGCAACCGCTGCCACAGTAGCGCTTCAGGAAGATTAGTTAAGTATAACAATTTTATTTCTCACCAATGGCTTTTGGTGAAGCTAGGACTCCAAGCAATGATTCAGTTCTAGCACTGATGGCCACTATCTCTAAGTTACTGCGATCTTTAGTGAAAAAAATTATTATTAGCCATAAATAATGACGACACTATATAAGTAACTAAGCTTTTTGAGTAGGAATATAATAAATATATTACACAATTTCTTTAGAATAATGATATTTTTATAAATCCAGGGTGGTATTAATGTCTGGTGGACTCTCAGACTTTCATCTACATTCTGACATCCTTCATACGATTCGCAATTGACAACGGACCTCGTAATTCTGAACCACGGTGAAGTGATCGTCATGTCAAGTGACGACATCTGACCCCTATCTTACTTCACATCATGCTAACGAGATTACTTAAAGTCTCATCACATTTAACATGCATCAACCCCTCAACACGGCGGGTCGTCACTGACACTAGGACTCGAATCAGTGACTCGACAAGGGCAGTCACAAGTTCGCGACCATGACCACATGATTACTGCGGCCACTTTGAACGGTAAAAGTTGTATTAGGAATCATTGCGTTCTAACTCGCAATCCCTCCGGCACAAATGTAGGTTAAAAAGGCATCAAAACCTTAAAATGGTTGTTAATTGCTGCAAATATATCAAAAGAATTTTTCAAAATGTTTAGAAATACTTGCTTAAATACATGTAATTATACAATTAAATATATATATATATAAAGGAGACTTTGATACACCATTTCGAAATGCCCAGATATTATTCCTTATTTTGACATATGCAAGTGCTCTGCATCTGAATCCAATATTAATTGCGCAATTATAGAATCGACTGTCGTATCAAACACCACACCATAATCTGCAAAACTGTAACCTTCATTGTGACCTATTTGATACCTTCCACTTAATTAACTTTCCTAACAAAAAGTGTTTCGTTTTTTGATTAGAAGTTATTTGCCATTAAAATTGATAAGAAAATAGAAATTTCCCTTAGGTTTAATTTACCTTAAAATACGGTTGCAGATATAAAATCAGAGAAAAAAAATCGTGTCTTAAAGTAATATGTATTCATTTCACAGATTTTATGCCGTTACCTAAATTAAATAAAATTCGCTTAATGACTGATCCTTCAACTGTTGGGTCTATTAATTATATCAAAACCTTTAAGAAATCCTGTAAAAAAATAATAAGATCAATCAAGATCAATTAAGTCTACCAACTCATGAATTTCCAAAATGAATTATTAATCTTAAATGTGGTACTTTATGACAGATTTGTGGAGTCTTTGCTTATTTTCTAGAAATGATTCGTACCTTAAGGTCCTTTTTGAAGTTACATAACGATACTTTTGCCGAATCACACGTGGGACTGAAAGTGTAATATTCCAACGTGAGTTGAATCTTTAAAATGTATTTAATACACTGCCTGGGGTTGGTGTTTTCAAAAGAGCTTGTTTACCAGATGAAATCAAAGACGGGAGAGTTGACAGAAAATGTTTATACTAGCAATCAATAACAAACTTGGATGATGCATATTCTATAAAAGATGGAAAGATAATACAGTTCAAGAATAGTTCGTGCTTTGAAAAATATTTTAATTAAAGAATAAATGATGTAACTAATTTTCATAGAAAAAAATGGACAGATGTTTCATACACCTTCTATAGAACTTGTGTAAACAGAGTTGTTTGATGGCAACTTTGCTGTCCGTTATATGTTTTAGATATCTGTTAAATGAATACATATTTTTGACAATGTAAATTCCAGTGAGAGAAAATTACTTGAGATTCACTTACTTTGTTTAAATGAATAAGTAAATTAAGCACTCTTATCATATTGAAGGATAACAATAACACACATAAGCCTATTCGAATTACAAAGAGTCATGGAAAAATATGCATTCTAAAATATTGCTCAACATCAAATAAATAGGTTTTTAAAAAAAATTATTATTGATTATTGGACAGTAATTTTTTTGTCTGTATTCGGGACCTCAATAAGTGTAGCGGGAACATGGCTTAGTAGTGAGGAAATAGAGAATTTGGAACTGAATTTCATGAAAAACTTTTTTAAGAGTAAAAAATGTTGCTAAAGAAGATTTAGAATTGTTATAAATGGAGTAATGAGATGCAAAACTATAGAGAGAAAAGTTTGATAATTCAAAGAAAACTATAAATTTTTATTAGTATTCTTAAATTTCAGTAACTGAGATTTGTGGCTCATTGCCATTTAAATTAGTCCTATTTTTTATTTCGTCGTTTTTCTCAAATTTAAAATGTTTTATAGTACAGTTTTTATTTGAGGTTAAGATTTTCAAGTATTATATGCAAGTCAATATTTAGAATATTACCATTTGTATGCAAATGATAAAATTAATGAGACAAAAATGCTTAAAGAAACACAATTATATTACAAAATATTCGTCGATGGCTTTAAAATTCGTAAATAATAATTCAATGTTGCTGAAAATAATTTAATACTGTCCAATAGAATTTTTGTAATAAAGAAATATAAAATAGCTGATAAGTATTGTTATTTTAAGGAATAAAAATATCTGCTTATTAATTAATATAATAACAGAAATTTACTAAAATATATTATTACAGCATAAATTAATTAAAATCAGTTTAAGCAGGCCTCTTAAAAATTCTTTGCAGGATAATGAATTGATACCATATAGCACTTCGCTATGCATTATTAACTAAAAAAAAAAATAGAGTTTGATTCTTAAGACAAAACTATATATAATTATGGTAATAATCAAGAAAATTATAAATTTGGCAGAAATATGGATTCGAATGTATACAGTCAACTCTCGCTAATTCAAACCTTCAATAATACACTGCTGGCCACCGTAAATGTAACAACCTGAAAGAAGCACGCAAATAATATGAAATTTACAGCATGCATTAGCGGAGATGAGATATGCAAATGATAATAATTTCCGCGCAGACACACATCACGCACGCCTGTGGCGCCACCTCAAAGCGCTATTTAAGGCTGGGAGATTTCGACGATTTCAAGTTCGGCAATTGTGTTTTTCTTGTGGTTTTTTCAAAGAACGATCAGTTATGTCTCGTGGAAAACAGCGATAAGCTTTTGATCAAGCATCCGAGTTCGACAGAGGAAGGATCGTGGCCTACCGAGATTGTGGATTATCTTTCAGGGAAATCGGTAGTCGTGTTGGACGAAACCAAACAACTGTAATGCGGATATGTGACCGTTGCATGCAGGAGGGTACGACGGACCGACGTGGTCGATCGCTTCCACCTCAGTGCACCACTTCACGTGAGGACAGGCAAATCGTGCGCATGTCAGTGACGGATCCCTCAGTCACATCACGAACCATAGCACAGCACATTGAGTCTGTAACGCATCATTCAATGTCTGCGCGTACCATTCGACGCCGTTTACAGCAGAGTAGTCTCTCCGCAAGACGTCCATTGCTTGGTCTACCCTTGACGCAGAACCACAGACGTCTCCGCCACCAATGGTGCGATGAAAGAAGGATGTGGGCACAGAATGGAAGGAAGTTGTCTTTACTGACGAGTCACGCATCTGTCTGCAACACCACGATGGTCGGATTCGAGTCTGGAGACACCGTGGAGAGAGGATGCTGAACAGCTGCGTTATGCACCACCACACTGGTCCTGCACCGGGTATGGGGCGGTATTGGATATCACTCTCGCACTCCTCTAGTACGCATTGCCGGTACTTAAAACAACCAGTGCTACATCTCCGAGGTGTTGGAGGCAGTTGTCCTTCCTTATCTCCAGGGCTTGGTCACAGCCATATTACAACAGGATAATGCGCGACCACACGTGGCATGCATTGTCCAAAGGTTCTTTGTCAATAACCAGATTGAATTGCTTCCCTGACCGGTTCGCTCTCCGGATATTTCGCCGATAAAAACATGTGGTCCATGGTTGCTCAACGATTGACCCAGATTACACCTGCAGCTGCCACACCAGATCAACTTCGGCAACGTGTGGAAGCTGCTTGAACTGCTGTACCCCAAGAACGCATCCAAAGTCTCTTTGAATCAATGCCGAGGCGTGTGGCAGCTGTGATCTCCAACAATGGCGGCTACTAATTCTGGCAGGAACCACACTTCACATAAGTCTATAAATTTAATCATTTCATACTTGGTCAACATGTTATCTACAAAATAAATTTTGTTGTGCTATCACTTGTCTTTCTTGGTGTTGCATTTACGGTGGCCAGCAGTGTACGAATCTCGAGCGAATTCGAAGTATATGCTCAGCCCTAGAAAAACTCTTGATATTTCGAACTAAAACAATACGTTATGGTAACTCAATATTTCGAAGTAAAATATGCAGCTGTCAAGACTACAACACGCGATAATTCGAAGTTCTCTTATATAGCTCTCGACAATTCGAACACTCACTATCATGTAGAATCCTGTAGCAAACAAGATGAAGCTTACATGTTTTTTGTTGCATTGTCCCTGTGTGTCTTCCCTGTAACGTAGCCCCTTTGAGGACCATCTATTTGTTATACCTTCGTTGTGTTTCCCGGTTTCTCAAGCAAAAAGAGACTTTTATTGATTTCCTTTTTCAAGTGGACAATAGACCGGCTGTACTTGTTGTAAGCCGTCCATATCATTCGTTTAATACGTGGCCCTGCTACACATGTGTTCAGAAAGGTTGGTCTACTATTGTGAAGAAGAGATACGTAGGATTGTGTATTTTGCGTCGGATTTATGAATCATCTGTATGGTATGTGGCACCAAATAGGGCAGTGACTCTCAACCTTTTTTTTTGTTTTGTCGCGGCACACTTTTAACGATTTTAAAATTTGGCGGCACACAAAGAAAGTATATATAAATACTTTTCTTTAATTTAAACTTTACTCGTAATAAAAAAAAGCATTATAATTTTTACTATATACATTTCTAAAATTTTGCGGCACACTTTAAGAATTTGGCGGCACACAAAAGTGCTGCGGCACAGTGGTTGAGAATCACTGAAATAGGGCATGGACCAAATTGAACCCTGCCTTGAAGAACCAATGGTGTTGGGGACAGTGTCTGAGGGAACCGATAACAGATTAAACAGATTTTTAAAGATAGCAGATTTTTTTCGTCAAAAAAGATTAATTATGTACTGTATGTATTCTTTTAGATTGTTTTAATACATAAATGTATTCTTTTCATACAGAGGACTTTAAACTTCTGTATAATATTTATACTGTATATTATGTACCTTTTAAAAATACTTTAAAATATTTTATGCATATGTACAATTGTTGTTTTATCACATAGTTTCAAATCTAAATGTATTAAAAAAATTTCACTTCATGTATTTTGGGAGTTTTTTATTGGTCCTTCCAACTTCGAATTATCGAGAGTCGACTGTATTTACTCCAAAGTAAGATCATATTTTCATGCAATCAAAGACGAAAACAAGTGTAAAATATGAATGAAATATTTATAATTTCAGAACCTGATTAGGATTTTGAATAACTTCAATCATTTTTAATGTTTAAATTTAAGGCTTAAGCAACCGAACTAATTAAATTTTTCTGGTGTTTTACGGAATGGGGAGTGAGTATTTATTAACATCGCAATATAAAGTAACACGAGGATTATTGATGACGGACCTCGTAATTTTGAACCACGATCAAGTGACGAGGACGACGTCTGAACTCGCACCTCCCTCTCCAAACTACCACACCCTGTCAATGAGAGGATATTTGAGTCACGATAGACTTAAAGTGCATCAACTCCTCTACACGGCGGGTCTTAAGCTGCAGTGGAACTCGAGCTCATGCGCTATAACCATGAGGTCGTGATCATGATCACTGAGCTACGGCAGCCACGGTATTTTACGAAAAAAAAGGGCCTAATGTTTTCAATATTCAACAGAGGCATAGCGGTTTCCTGCTTCTTTTTTTTTAAAGAAATCTATTAATTTTATATTTAAACAATTCCCGAAACTTAAGCATTGACATGACTAATTTTTAAGTTTACAAGAGTTAAGTGATAAAATGAATCACGAAAAATTCTCTTTATGTCACTCATTACATTCAATAATTAACTCTCAACTTCGTATTATAATGAGGTTTAAATATCTTTCAATGCATAATTAAAGTCTATTCGCGTAACAATAAATAGTACAATAACAGAGTACTGATAAAACTAGTCATTATTAAAAAAATTCCATGCTAGATTACGATTAAGAAACAGAGCCTGATCCACTGACGTAGTTAGCTCTGAAGGGCCCTGTATCAAAATTCCTCCGGGCCCTTTTTTAGATATGGGATCCCTATTAGTGGAACTGTAGTTACACATGTCGGGACCCCTGTAGCTTGGAGGCTCCGTATCATTGATACGGCTGTAGCTTCGCCCCTGGCTTGATCACAAAGCTAATTTTGAAAGCATTAAAAAACTTAGAGCTTGTTATATCTGAATTTGAATACCTTCTTTATTATACCTTCTTTATATAAAATAAGTGCAACTGCGAGAATGAATTTAACTGTATGATTTTCCAGAATTATAAATGAACGTTAAAATACTATACATTAAATTATTTTGTATACCGATGAATATTTTGCAATATCCGTATAGTTACAATTAAGGAATCCTTACAGATTCTAAATCTGTCTCAGCCATCATAAACGGAGAAACGAACATCACTTTCTTTATAATTTTGCAACTGAAACATATACATTACAAGGAGAAATCTGTGTGCTACGATGGATACCTGCACATGTAAATATCGAAGGAGATGAGTGTGCTGATTCTTTGGCCATAGAAGTCAGAGACCATGACCAACCTTTTACCACCATCCCCTTTGCTGATGCAAACACTGTGGCTAAATCCAGACTTTCACCCCATCCCTTTAAGGAACCACACATAACGGACTTGGACTCCTCCGGAATCATAACATCCACAATTACAAGACTAAGAACAAGACAAGACTAAGACTAAGACAAGGGTATGACAATCCTTCCTGATGAAACAAGGTCTTATATGCAGAGTAAAAACTGCCCAGAAATCCAACCGTTCACACCAAAAAATATCCTCGAATGCCCAGCTTTCACCCCAAGAACACTAAAGTTCGATAGTAACTATTCTAATGGACCCACTGCAAAAGATCCTCTATAGCCAGGACACTTCGGAATTGGCAGTCACAGTTATTATCACCTTCGGTGAATCTAGGATATTTTTAAATACTTTTTTTTGCCAAATCCATGGACACGAGAACAGCAACGGTACGAAACTTTTACTTTTTACATAAGATTGATTAGATTGAAGTTTAGAAGCCAGCAAACTTTAAAATCGCAATTCTCGTGTATTCGTATATAAATGAATAACACTTTGAATTTTGAAGTATCTTAAAGTCTGGACACGTTCTTGCGTGAAATAATTGTATGAGAAACAAAGAGAACGAAAAAGAGTGTCAATTTCTATTACGGCAATTTATAATCGATATGTGTATACATTTTCAATTTCATATATATATATATATATATATATATATATATATATATATATAAATTTCATTACAAGCTCAATTGGTTTTAACATCCTTTAGCGAAAAATTACGATATGGTTATTGTGTAGTTATAATACAGGGTCAAGCATATTAACCTCCCCTGTTTCAAAAGGTAGTTTCAAACAAACAAAACAAGATACAGAGAAAAGTCTTTTATTGGTGAACAACAAATGTGATGCCATTTTACAATAATTGGTTTTAAAAATTATGTCCGCTAAATGGCGTCCTCGAATGGTGACACATTGACGAAGTCTTTCCCGAAAGTTGTTCATAGTTTTTTGTGTCATTTCCGGTGGAATGGCAGCCACTGCCAGGGTGATGGCCTCCTTTAGTACTCCAGGGTTGTAGGACGATGTTTGTGCACTTGCGCCTTTAAGTGTCCCCAAAGAAAAAAAACACAAGGTGATAAATCAGGTGACTTCCCTTGGGGCCCAGGCGATGTCTCCTCGCAAAGAGAGAAGATTCCCAGGAAACAACTCTCTCAGAATGCCCAGCAAACACCGCGAAGTGTGAGCTGTAGGCTCCGTCTTGTTGGAACCAGATTTCTGCTTCTTCATGTTCCTAATGTTCTAACTTTGGTAGAGGAAGGTTTCAATCATGTGACAGAAGCGATCTTAAGTAACCGTTACCGTTAGTTTATCTTCTTCGAAAAAATAAGGACCCCAGACATCTAATTCAGCATCGGCACACCAAACTGTGAGTTGGTGAAGCACAGCTGTGGGTTTTCAGCTGCCCAGTAGCTAAAATTTTGTTTATTTACAGTGCCTGACAAGTGAAAGGGGGCCTCATAACACGAAATCAAAACAGTGCCAATGATCTGAAGAACTTTCGAGAAAGACTTCGTCACAATGTATCGCCATTGAAGGACGCCATTTAGTGGACATAATTTTTTAAACTTATTAATGTGACATGGCATCGTGTTTGTTGTTCACAAATAAAAGACTTTTCTCTGCATCTTGTTTTGTTTGTTTGTAACTGCCTTTTGAAACAGGGGAGGTTAATATGCCGAACCCTGTATAATGTCAAGTTGTTTATTAAAATAATTATCAATAACAGACATACAGTTTTAGTAATAATGATACATTTAAAGTTTGATAATTAAGTGAGCAAAGTAAAAATTGCAGCCAATATTTATTGTGTATTAAGGAAATGGAATCGAAAAATGTTTTAAAACTCAAGATATTCAAAGGCTTCAAGCCATAAATCTAACAGAAGTCTAATGATTCATATGAATTTGGATTTCCGAAGTTTATTTTTAGTTTTATAAAAATTTCTGAATTTTAAAAATATTTGAAAATGTATGGTAATTGTTTACTTATTTATAGTAAGTCATTTTTTAATGAAAAAAAGGCAATGAAGGTAATTTCAGTGAGCCCACAAGGCAATAAATTTAAGTAAAAAGTTTATATTCATAAATAAAAAAGACATAAGACATCTAAAAATTTAATTTTATCGTTATTTTTTTGACCTGCCCTCATGGTCAAGTGTTATAGTAGGTCAGTGGTCCTCAAACTTCGTCTACTCACAGGATCCTTAAAATTCTAAAAGTGTCTCCGGGGAACGCTATCCAAAAAATACCTAAGCATATAATTCAAAAAATAATGTTTAAATTTGATCAACATGTTATAGCTACTTTATGTAGGGGCAATTTTTTAAGAAACATACTGTATACTTATTGAAAAGTTTTTTTTCAACATAAAATTAATGTAATTTACGCGTTACAGCTAATTTGTGCTCCGGGTATCATTTATACTAGCATTATATTTAGTAACTGGGATATGTGTTTGCATTCTTTTTACACAAATTGTCGGTCTAGAACTATTGAAGTTTTCTGCAGTCGCATTTCATATTCTGCATTTCTACACTTTGATTTTGTTGCCACATACATTGAGAAATATATTTAATTTCAATACGTTATTAAAATATTTATAACTGTATGAGAAATTTCTGTGTATTCTGAAATTTTGCAGTCTAAAATTTAGGTGTTGTCACTGCTTAAATTTAGATTTTAGCGTCAAAATAGTTGATGCGTAGATAAGTTGCTTCTTTTCCTTCATTGGCAAGCCTCTTGCTATTTTTTGTTCTCTTTACTTTTTTTTTTAAACAATGGAAAAAGTGGTTTTTATTCTATAATTTTTAACACTGTCATGTAAATTTAACATATTCCGTTTAACATAGTTTTGAAAAGCATTGCACAAATAAGTATAAAATTATTTTGTTGAATCCAGGGTCATAAACAGCAGAATATTCATATTCTAGGTATTGCATAGAAATAACAAAAATAACTATTCTTTTATTATATTATAATAAAAATAGTAGGAAATTATACTAAGTCCGGCACCGAATTTATTTCTTGTTTCCCCCACACTTTGCTCAGATACTTGTGGTCATATTAAGTCCAGTGGCTGAGTGATAATGTTTCGCTCTTCCACAGGTCCGGGTTTCAAACCCCAGACTGAGCAAGGTCGTCTCAGCCTTTCATCCCTTCAGTGAGTCGATAAATGATTACCAAGCTTGCTTGGGAACTAAACACTGGGGGTCACTTCACTTGAGTTAAAACACTTCAGACTGACCACCTGATTGGAACATCTGCTCATGCACCTCAGCGCTCAAAATCACGTATTCTGAGACGGGCATAGTAAGCCTTGACCCTCTTTAAGCTGTTGAGTTTTTATCGTCACACAAAATCCATAGAGAACATGAATCTGTTTTGCATTTATATTTATAGCTTCTTTTCAAATTTTTATGAGAACTTATGAAACCCTTGGGTATGCTTTGTGGAACCTCAGGGTTTCGTGGAACACAGTTTGACCGACAAACACTGCAGTAAGTTGTCGATAACTCTTTCAAGGAAAGAGCGTTAACATGTTTTTACGTAAAAATATTCAGATTTTTGCTTATATTAAGATTTAGCACATCTAGTTATTTTGGAGCTCATCGTATCTTTACATGGACTATATTGATATATTAAAGGGAATAGAAAAATTGAAAAAAGACTTACTAAATTTACAAGTTAAACCTCAAGACGGAATTATATTACTTTGTGTCGTGCATCATAACACTTCTGGAATGCTCTTACTTTTAAATAATATTGTAGATAACGAATGCATAAGACATATATAAAAGACACTCTAATCATTCGAAAAACAGAAACAAAAAGTATATGAGAGCATTTATTTTTGTATCAGGATACGATTTGAACTTTTCCTCACCATTATTATTCTTTAAATTAATTCACGTATTTTCCACGAATTTTTATTAAACTATTATCATAACATAAAGCACTAAATAGGTTAATTTATAATCTCTAGTTAGTATAGTTAAAGGCGTTGTATAACTATACAAACCACAAAGGTAAATTTGAGTCATCTAATTAAGGTAACTCCTATCCTGTTTAACCGTAAGAACATACAAAATAAGCTCTCATGAGATGTTTGCGTGAAACTTTTGCTTAATTTTTTATTGTATTTATAGAAAAGATTACCATAGAATGCATTTAGGAAAATAGTATATGGAAAATAGAAATTACATTGGTAGAATACATTAACATTATAAGAGCATTATTAAATGCATCGTACTATTCAAGATACAAGTCGCAGATATTTTCAGAAATCAGGTTGTCGCATTTGTTTATTTCCTTTGAATGTTTATTATTTTTTAAAATTTCTTTTATTTAAAGCACAACACAAAAGAAGAGCTTTATATATGGATTTGTTATTTTTTATTTGCATGACGGAATTGAAAGGGCTGACATTTCCGTATATTTCTTCAATTGTTTGAGTCCAAAGCTAGTATCATGTAATTTAACTTGACATTTGCTCTTTCTTTCTTTCTTTTTCTTTTTTAAAGGCTAATTGTATGTAATAACATAATATTTATAAAGATATTTGTATTTGAGACACGATTTATGAGTGATTTGTTTGCATTTTGAAAAGCGACAATTTTGAGCTTAATTTAATTACTTCAATGTAACACTCCCACACATGCGAGCTAAATATTATCCCCTATTTGATATTTCAGTATCTATGATTCTAAACTGAACGTTCCGATACATATTATTCTGAACATTACTTTAAATCATTATTTTTTTACCATTTCAGTTTGATATATTCTTTTTTGTATAAATACATATACAGATAAATATACAATTATGAATTTAGTTTTAAGAGATTCTATTTTGAAGTCATAAAGTATGCGTAACTTATATTTTATATTGTGAAAGTTACATTTTCAGACGTTATTGCCTTTGTAGAATTTAATTTAAAAAAAAAAACAGTGGACTCTAAAGAACGTAAAGTTTATTGGCAATGGATCTCGAAATTTTAAACCTAGGTAAAATAATGACTACACCTGAGCTAAAATCCCTCTCTCCAAGGGCCTACATCATCCCAACGTGAGGACTTTGAGAAAAGTTAGATTTAAAGCGCATCAGCCCCTCTATACTGCGAGTCTTCAGTGGCATCAGGACTAAAATCCACAGCTCTCCAGCCACGACTTCATGGCCATGATCATTTTGTAGTCGTGGTCAAACGAGTGTTATTGCATAATACGAATAAACATATATATGTGAAAGAAAAATCAGGTTAAATAAAATGAAAATGAAGTTTAAATATCTGATTTAATACAGTTCAACTTTTTCCTATATGACGAATTTTTATTTATATTTTGCCTTTTAATCGAAACAAATAAGTTCTTACTCGTTAGACATAATTATCTGGAATAATAGTAATAGCATCGTAAACACATCAGTTAGCTTCAACAAGTAAATTGAGCTTATCAACGTCGCATTTCGGAGCAATGTTAAGGTTATTGGCAGTCGTTAGTGTAATTTTTATCCACTATCAAAAAACAACACAAGAACTGGAAGTTTGACCACTCACCAAGTTTCCACAACACACCTACGTCAGCAAGGATGTCTTAAGATTTCTTGAGGCCCTTGGCCTCTAAAATGTTGGTCCTGAGCCTATACAAAAATGTAGTCCCTACCTATGATCCTTAAAAGTAGACAGTACATAGATCGACACTTCCCAGCTCTAAAAAAAAACGAGAATGTCTTGATACGAATTAGAAAATTCTTTTATCAAAAATTTTGTTGTTTTGTTTTATTTTTATTGTTAAAAATTTTATCACTAGTTTTTTTGCAAGACTTCATTCACTCTAGTTATTTTTCTCCCCACCATGCAAGCTTCTGCACGCGTTTGGTGTGGTAACTTCAACCCTCATGATCTTATTTTAAACTTCTCTACCTTTTCTTACTTTCTGCCAAGCGGTTATTTAATTTTTTCAATAACCGCACGCAATTATTTAAGAGGTAATGAGTAACGGACTAAAAGATAATATTTTCCTTAATCCTTTCTATTAAAGAAATTCATCCTTTCCCTCCTCGTTCCGTCGAGATACGGCAGCCGGTCGAAAGACGAGCTTAGTTGTCATGGAGGTGTGACCTTGGCCAGAGCCCAGTTGGCCCTTATAACATCCCTGAACGTGAGGACTTTGAGCATCTATATATAGAACATACATCAGCCTCTTTCCCCACGGTGGGTATTTAGGGACAGCAGGTCTCGTACCTATGATTTGAAGAAAAAAAACATCGTCGGGCATGAGTTCATGGCCATAACACCTCAGCAACTGTGGTAGTTAAATAGAGTTTGAATGTTGAATGTGAATATCAAATATATGTGATCAATATGGCTGATTTTTAGTTTTTTTTTAATAGCTGGTTTTTTAAAAAAGAGAACAAATTGTTTTACCTTTTTGAAGATAATTGCAAATAACTGGATCCTCTCTGCTCTAATTTCATTATCTATTCATATTTTATTCATATAAATACCTGTAGTATTCGTTATGCATAAGTCTCAAAAATAATTTTTCAAAAAAAGTACATTACCGAATACTAATATTCCAATCTCAATACTCTGGGATCATTTAAAAAACCCATCATGTCATTATTCATTTAATTTTCATTTATTGCAATATATTTTCGTGTACTTTTAAAATTCAGAATCACCAGAATATTATTTTTATAAATAAAGGGAAAACTTGAGAGTTATTACTCTGATATGAGAAAAGCAAAAATAGATTCAAAACTCTTGAAAAGCTCTTCCAGCAAAAAAAAAAAAAAAAAAAAAAAAAAAAAAAAAAAAAATCAAGATAAAATCATCTCGTGACATACTTGATGAAAACAAGAATCAGGTCTATAAATAAAACCAAAGTGATGTGCGATGCCTATTAATTTGTCTTGCACTGCAGAAATTATGGGTAAATTAAATATTTATTGATATTCATTGTAATTCATTTCATTAATTATTAATCTGCATATTCATTAATGGATTTGTTTGCAAAGAAGCAATTCAGGTATATCTCAGTCAATTATTAAAAAAATGCCTGAATTTTAAATCTTTTTTAATTATTATTTTTTTACGAATAACTATCCTATTAAAAAAAATTTGTTATTTAAATTTTTTATTTTAAAAAACACAAACGAGAATGTGATATTACTTTTGTTTTATTTACGAAATCTGTTTGAGAAAGGGTCTGGCCGCGATAGCCTAATGACTTGGTCACAGACTCGTGGCCGGCATGTCATGAGTTCGAGCCCTGGCGCCACATAAGACCCATCGTGTAGAGGAGCTAATACACGTTAAATATATCGTGGCTCTCAGAATCCTCATGTTGGCGTGGTGTGATAGCTGGGGATGAATGTGTGGAAGTTATATTAACGTCACACTTCAAAGCAACACGAGGACTATTGGCAAAGGACCTCAAAATTTTGAGTATCGGTTAAGTGACGAGAACGATACCTAAGATGGCAACACTCCTTTCCAAACTACCACACGACGTCAACGGGAGGTTTAATCCCCGTTATTAGCTCGATAGATTTAACATGCATAAGCCCCTTCTACACGTCGGGTGTTGTAGATGGGAGAGAGGAGTACCAACTCAAGTGTCTTCCTCATTACTTGGCCGTGGTTCAAAATGACCAGGTCCGTCACCAATGGTCTTCATGTTGCTTCATAGTGTGACGTTGATAAACGCTAATTCAAGAAAGAGCTAATCAAATCTTTTTTTCTCTTGAATTTTAATTGGTAACTTACAAAAGGTGAATTTATAGGGGAGGGGAAAAAATCAAATTGTATTTCCAGATTATTAGATCGAATTTTATTAAATTCATAAAATTTTAGCGACTGTTGCAACATCCCAGGATAATTTTCGTACATTTTTTTAAAAATTATCTAAAATAAACGAAAATTTATTATTTGCTATCATTAGCCACATTAATATAAATGAATATTTTGAAATGGCGACACAAAAAAATGATTACATCTTCAAGGAAAAAACAACATAGACTATTTACTTAGATCTCTTAAAATCCATTAGGGAAATTTTTCAAAAAGTTTTTACATATATTTATGCGGATGTGAATTGTAATTCTCAGAAATCTTTGCTTACAATCACCAGTTATCTTTGTAAATGCATGTGAATGCATTTATCCGTCCAATATACGTCATACAAACTTTTCCTTCCAATGGAATTCGTATTGTTCGAAGGACACACAATTCGTTCCCATCCATTTTAAATTTAACCACAATGGTTAACCCGGTGAGAAAAATTCCCCATCAACCTGACACATTAGGAGGAGGGAGGGAAAAACGAAGGGACTGAGAGTAGTCCATCCTGGTTGTTCCGTTATCGGAAGAGGCAGCCTTCAGGGCTGGGTGCGGTCAAGCGGAACAATTATTGATAACCCATTGATTAAGAGCGCGAGAGGCGGTGGCTGACCCATACACAACACTGAGGTGGAATAAAATAATAATAATAAAGAAAAAACAAATTAGACTTGAAACTGTATGCCACTGAGTTGTTGCCGGTTTTTAATTTTTATTTGCTTAGTTAGGGTGGTGTTTTTAACGGATTCATTTAAATATGTTGTCGCTTTTGTTATTTGTTCGGTTATTGAGATCACTGGGTATATAAAGACTTACCGTTCACTTTCACTTCACACTCACTCTCTTGTTTCGATTGTGATATCAGTCCACAGTCCGGATTTCTTCAGCCATGATCGCTAAGGTACGTTCGGATTTTTCGAACGATTTTTCTTTTGATTTGGTAAAATGGCTCACTGGAATAAGAAATTTTTTTCTTGGATTTGTAATTGCTGTCATTTAGTTTGAATTTCAGTGATATTTTTCAATCTTCTAGAATTTTTTGTTTTGTGTTCGATTTCAATTGTCATATTTTGACAATTTTCGTTAAAAGAATTTCTTAAATTTTCCATTTGACGAAATAATTTAAATTTAATTTAAAATTCTTGTAGTAAAAAAGGTCGTATTAAATCATTTCCTTCTAGTAATTAAAATCTTATATTCAATAATCAAAAATTCATTAAAAAAATTCGGAAATTTTTTAAAATTATCAAACATTTATAAATGTGATAAATTATTTTCTGATATTGAGAATCCCATTATGGTCTAGTTGCTCAAAAATGGGCCCGTACCCGATGAGTTCAGACTTCATCCTTTAAGAGATCACCATCTAGAAGACATTACATTTGCCAAGGCCCAGCTTCTTCACGTTGGTGTGGTCTGGAAGTTAGGAAAGTTGGCGCCCATTTAGTTGTTGTCCTCTTCATTTTTTCCTGTTTTTGGATTGCGAGGTCCTTTGCCAATACCTCTTACGTTACCTTTGGTTCAATATTATTAAATATTCAATGATAAAACTATCGATGCAACTAGTGTAGGAAAAATAAATTTCTTTAAAATATTGTAATATTCTTTTAAGTAATTGTTGGATAAATTTTACTTCCGTGATTTTAGTGACACTTATCATGAATTTAAATTAAAAGTTTCCTGAACTTTCAGTTTGAATTCAGTTTTGGCTTTCAATATTTGACTTAAATTTAATAATTTACAAAACTTTCATAGCATAGATATACATAAATATATTTTTGGAATTTGCTCCATAAGCTTACTTTTAAAATAATTTTCAAGTTAAATATCCAATCATCTTTTTTCGTAAATTTAAAGTTATAAGATTTTGAGAGGACGTCGTAAATAATATCAAGTCAAATCATTGTTTTTAACACAAACTTACTAAATTAAAATAAATCAATTAAATATGTATTTAATGGTAGTTTTCCTTAAAATGTTTACCTTTGAAAATGCTTTTATATTCACAGGTTCTCCTCGTCGCAGCTCTTGCTGCTGTATCCCTTGCCCAGCACTACGGTGCCCCAGCTCCATCTTATGGCGCTCCAGCATACGGACACGAAGAGAAATACCCCGTAAGTTCTTCATGCTTCTTTTGAAACCTATTTGGGAAAACATTTAAGCCTAATTTTTATTTTTGAAACGTTTCGAGTCCATTAGAACGAAATTTTTTTAGATTTAAAACAAATTCTTTTAGGAAATTTATTTTTAGACATAAAAAATTAATAAATTACCCACAAAATTTGAAAAATGCTTTAATTTAATTTAGTGCGGAACGAAAAAGATTGTTCCATCGTCCACGCAATCATTTTCGTAATCTTGAAGTGAAATAAATCAACGTCAAGCCTAAGTAGGCCAAAGTCATGAATAAAAAAGGAAAGCTTTTAGTTCTTCCTAGAAGTAATTTGACTTTAAAGATTCATCTCTGAATTTAACAGTTTCCTCATTAGATAACATTTATTATGATACAAGAATATTTTTTATTGAAAATATTAAAATTAAAATTTTTAACTCTTAGTACGTACGCATAGTAATTTAGTTTAAAATAATAGTTTATTAATCTATTCGACATTTAAATATTTTATCTGAATTGTAATTATATTTTGAAAAATCGTTTGCATTTAAAAAGGAACTGAAATAAGTTTAAATTTGCGCCTTTTTTTTAACTACAACATTTTATTTCATAATAAGTGGGAGAATCGAGCTATATTATATTCGATAGACATGGAATTTTTAAAATAGGGAATTAAAATAATAAAAAGAAAAGAATATTACGTTAAAATACTAGTAAATTTATTTCTACGTTCTCCTTCTATTACTGTATGGAAATATAAGAATCTGAGAACTTTACTCTGAGTTAGAATTTGTTACTTTATTCTTAAGCCTCTCTTAGTTCTTATTGAACATATATAAGTTTCCATATTCATATATTTCTTACTTTTTAGCCCCAACCTTACGACTTCGGATATGAAACCAACGATGACTACGGTACCACCACCTTCCGAAAGGAAAGCGGAGATGGTCACGGACGAGTCCAAGGAAGCTACGGATACAAGGTAACACAGAATAAGTTTATTTAGGTTATAAAATGTGTATTTGCATAAAATTTTCTCAGTTCAGTTAATTTTTTGTTGCATATAACTCTGTTTAAATGTTTGCATAGATAATTGAGGATGATGAGTCGCATATAAAAATGAATGAAGCATATTTGGAAATAAAATTTTTTTAAAGGAATATCTTTGTGAAAAATAATGAAATATGTTGCTAAGAATTTATTTCTTTTTTAGTTAAATAATAAAATTTGATTTTCTTAGAATTTTTCTTAACCGATACATAAATATTGACAGTATATTTTCTTAAAGCTTTAGTAGCAAACATTTATATTATTTGAATTATTGTGAAACTTTTCATATATAGTTAATTTAAATGTAAATAAGAGGGTGAAGAGCAGAGCTCCCCCACTTGAAATATAAATAATTTTACAGCTTTTGCTAATATTTAGTATTTCCACTTTCTACTAAGCCAAAACATTATTATTACACTAAAATCTACCCATTGCATAATTACGGATATTTTCAAAATTTTTTAATAAAGTACAATAATAAATTATCAAATTTCGAGAAATATGCAATCGAATTTTTGTTTTGAAACATTCCTTTTTATTGATGCAAACTGTAGAACTTAAAAATTGAAAACTGTAAACCACTGATGTACAATTGTGAAGTTCCAAGCAACTACAGAAAATCGGAAAAAAGTAAAATATTATAAAAATCAAGCACTTATGAAAGTAAAGAAATAGATATGTTCTTACTGATGGGATCCCTTCTCATAATTTTTTTTTCTTTATTCTTTTATGAAACAGGATCTCCACGGAATCGAACGAGTTGTAGAATACGTCGCTGACGAGCACGGATACAGAGCTGAAATCAAGACCAACGAACCTGGAACCGAAAGCCAGAACCCCGCTGACGTCGTCCTCCACGCCAACCCCATCGTTGTCGATGAACCCAAGGCCTACTCCGCCCCACGACCCCACTACCAAGCTCCCCACTACGCCGCCCCTGCCTACCCCCGATATTAAATAATTATATATAGGTTCTTCTAACTCTTTCTTCTGTGTAAGTTAATATTTCAGTCAGACTATTCAATCTCATACTTTTCGTTCTGTGCACCGATTTTAAGAATATAGAAGGATAAAAATAGAAAATGTAGGAAGAAAGAAATATCAGATTTGGTTAAGAGAAAGAAAAATATGAATTAGAAATAAATAGATCTATAATTTAGGCTGAAACAACAAATTTATTCAAAGCACAGAAAGCTAAATCATGTACAAGATGTGAAATATTCCTCCTGCAAATATATATGCAAAAGGCTTCCTTTATATATAATTTAAATCCCCTCTACCTGAATAGAATCATTAAGGAAATATTTGAAGGGCATATAAAAAAATAAGAAAAATTAGAAAGAAATCCAAATTCCAGTTATTTTTTCTAGACAATTAATTTTAAAAAATCTTATCTTTTAAGTAATATTAATTTTAATTTTTAAATAAATCTACAGTTCCTTATATAACGCATAAAAAAGGAAATTTTACTGTTCATCAGTACAACAATTGAAAAATACTGGACGAAAAAGAATTAAAATTAACTGAACGAAAATAATAATTTTCTTCTTGATGTTAAAGAATTTTGTTTTAAAATTCAGTTGTATTCGAACTTTTTTAAAATGGAAAATTCAGACAACCGAACTAGTTGTACTTAAAATTAACCACTTTTCGTTAATATTTTTTATTAGAATTATGCATTAAATTGTTTTAGTATGATGCTGAGTAACACGTGTTAACTACATTTTATAATTAATACAATTATTTCCTCTTTTCCAGCTTCTTTCACTGAACAAGTTCTCTTCTTTCTTCGATTTCTTCCTTATCTTATTGCCTGGTTGAGTTCTCCAAAGAGTCAATAGAAAAGCTTCCAGTCTTTCCAAATGATACGTACCTGCATCTCGTTGTGAGATACCTTCTTCCTACCCAATGTGTATAGAGCTTCCAGCTATGTGTTCTTGTTCAGAGCCTATTGCATGTTATTTAATTGTTTTATTTATTGAATGCGTGTTATATAGCGTTTGTTATGTTTGAGCATAATAAATTTTTTTTCACTGAATTTCTGTCTCTGTGGTTTTTGAGTTTTGCTTTCCATCGTTCATAATTTTTCAAAGAATCGGTTTTCAATTTAATGAATATGTGCAATAATAATTAAATAAGAGTTATGTTTTTGTCTTAGTAATTCTATTGTGTAAGAGAAGAAACTAAGAAAATAATATATAACAAAGCATCAATTCAATAGAGTTATAAATATTTGAATTTACAATTTAAACTTTCGTTCTTTCAAGCCTAAATATAGATCACAGAAGTATACAAAGGTTTTTATATTTTTTGCTTGTAATCTATGTATATGGACAACGCAAAATAGTTTTTGCGCTCAAAATAGTACAAAAGAATAACTACTTAATTTTTCAAAGAAAAGTTTTAAAGTTTATGAAGGGATTTAAAAATGCTACTCCTCTTACAATAACTGTGACTTACACACATGAAATTCGACTCACAAGTACTTCAAACTATGTATAACAAAGATTGGTATGGGTTTTCTGCATGATTGATGTTCGTAAAATGCTTTTTTTCTGAACACTTAGTGAAAATTTCTTAAAAACTATGTGAATTCTGAATTCAACTATTTTTTAAAAATAAGCATTGCTTTGATTCAAAAATGCGTACTAACTTTTATTACATGTATAAATAGCAATAGGTAAAAAAAAATTTCAAAGCATTTGGCACAATAGAAAAAAAATTGTAACAACCTCGTAGTGGTTGTTACAATTGTTTGGGGGTTCGAGTAAAGATCAGCCATAAGTAGTATAAATTCCATTTTATTATTTCTTTCGCTAACTTAAACCAAACAATTCAGGGTAGGAAATGCACATCACTACTAATTATGAGAGCAATCATATGGTTAAAAACATATTTAATACAGTCGACTCTCGATAATTCAAACCTTCGATAATATGTTCAGTCCCTAGAAAAACTGTTGATATTTCGAACTAAAACAATACGTTTTGGTATACACAATATTTCGAAGTAAAATCTGGGTCTGACCAGACTACAACACGCTATATATAATTCGAAGTTATCTTATAAAACTCCCGACATTTCGAACACTCACTATCATCTGCAGTCCTGTAGTAAACAGAGGTTGGAGCTTACAAGTTTTGCGTTGTGTTGTCTCTGCTTGTCTCTCCTGTAACGTAGCC
Organism: Trichonephila clavata; assembly: GCA_019973975.1. NCBI lineage: Eukaryota > Metazoa > Arthropoda > Arachnida > Araneae > Nephilidae > Trichonephila > Trichonephila clavata. The sequence continues at coordinate 48,436 of BMAO01014104.1, read as the reverse complement.
CCTTTAACGATCATCTGTCTGCTACTCTTTCTTAGTGTTTTCCAATTCCTTAAGCGAAAAGATACTTTTATTGTTTTCATTCCTTTAAGTGGACAATAAACCAAACGCACTTATTATCAGCCGTCCATACCTTTCGTTTTAACACGTGGCCTTGCTAAACATGTGTTCAGAAAGGATGGTTCGCTATAGCGAAGAAGAGATGCGCGTAGGATTGCGTATGAATGTATTCTTTCAATACAGGACTTTTAACTTCTGTAAAATATTTATACTGAAAAATATGTACTTTTTGAAAATATTTTAAAATAATTTTATGCATATGTACAATTGTTGTTTTATTCATAGTTTCAAATTTAAATGTTTTAGAAAAAAATTTCTCTTCGTGTATTTTGGGAACTTTTTCTACTCTCTTGATAATTCGGTCCCTCCAACTTCGAATTATCAAGAGTCGATAAGTATAATCTATTTCACTTACTCTTCGACCACTTTGGACTTCTACGGTTTTATTCATTATAACTCTCTTATTTGTTGTACGACCTCCTTCGATATCAATAAACTCAATCTTATAACTTATTCACCAATTAGCAATAATTGACCATCCAGAAACTACTCGTCGACTAACTTCGCGTACCTAAATGTCCACGCTTAAATATAACAACTCATTTACAAAACTCAAGTCTTCTTCTTCGGGAGAAAGTTTTCAATAGAACTAAAAAATAAAAAGAAATAAATTCACCCCAAGCTGATTAGTTAAAGGTTCGCAGATAGACCCGTTACAAAATCTTAAGCATTTTAAATGAAGATAAATGAGTTATTTCTTCTTTCTGACATAAATTCTTTTAAAGTTCTTATTTGTTATTGGGATGTCAATAAAAACGAACATAAAAGTTATCATAGTTATATTTTTTTAATAATTTTCCTCATTCACTCCATTTAATTTCGAATTTTACATAATCTTAAGGAAACAGTAATAAGTAATTTAACACCCATTAGTATACTTTGCTATTCTTCGCGAATAAGATTATTTCTCATAAATGCAAAAAAACTCTAATTTTATAAACGTTTTACCACTTTTTCTATTCTTTGAACCACTAAAACTATAAGAGGTTTTCGTGAAACCACATCCCACCTCACACGCACACACTTAGAAGAATGTATCTTAGAATAATATTTAAAGTATGTAGATCAACACGTTATGGGTATTTAATGTAAAAATAACTTTAAAAAAGTGATACATTTTATATTAAAAATTTTAATCTAACTTTAATTTGTAATTTGATTTTTCTAACTTTAATTTAATATTAATTAATATTAATTTGGGATCCAAGTTTTACTTGCCCATGCACTATATTTAGTAACTGTAATACACATGATTGAATTTTTTTTACACAAATTGTTGAAGTCTAGGTCTATTGAAATTACCTACAATCGCTTTTCATATTCTGCATTTAATTTGTTTTTATATTTTGTTTTTGTAGTCACTCACATTGAGAAATATTTTACATTTGTGTTTCTTTGACACATTGTTCTCAATAACATTAAAATGTTTATAGCAGTGTGAGAAATCCTGCGTATTTTGCATCCTAAAATTTAAGAGCTGTTCTTGTTGAAATTTAGATTTTAACGTCGAATCTGTTGACGTAAGTTGTTAGCTCTCTTTCATAATAGATTTTTTCCATGAGTGAAGAAAGGTACATTTTCCATTAGAAAACTATTTAGTTTTACGAAGCATTGTGTGAAATTATTTCGTGAAACCTGGTATTGTAAATAATGGAATAATCTCCATCTAGCATGTAGTACATAGAAAGAAAAATATTTTAATATTCTTTTGCTATTATTGCAAAATAAAGTTATATTATGAATAAATAAAATTTTCATTTTTAATGAACTAGGATGAGCTTTAGATACTTGTGGTTATTCAAACTTCATAGAGAACGTGAATTCATTTTGCACACAGGTTTATATTTTTCTTTTCGAATTTTTATTGTAAATCGTGGAACTCAGGATATGCCTCGTGGAAACTCAGGGTTCCGTGGAACACAGTTTGAAGACCATTGGTTTATACTGATTCTGTATTTATGTAATTTTTACATTACAATCAAATATTGTTAAAAATGCTGTGATGTAAAACCATTATTGTATTACAATATATGTACGACTCATAACAGCGTAAATGTAGACCAGAGCCATGAAAATAAGAATTTAAATATTTCTCAGAATAATTTATTTTGCAATTATAAATATATATCTGCACTCTTGCAGTGCGATAAAAAGTTGTTTTTATATACGACATCAAAAGAAGTATTATTAATAAAATGATTAAGAGAAAGTGTGTAGAATATATATAAAAAAAAAAAAAAAAAAAAAAAAAAAAAAAAAAAAAAAAAAAAAAAAAAAAAAAAAAAATATATATATATATATATATACACACAAATGTTTTAAAAAATAAAACTTGCAATTTTCTCCAGACATTGAAATTGATATTAGAAAAAAATCTCTCTCTATATATTTCTCTAATACAGGGTACTTACTTAGGTTTTATATGTTGTTAGAAACTGCATATGTCAGAATTCATTGACCAATTAATAAGCAAAGGTTTATAAGCAAACGATGGAAACGAAAATTAATTTACTCTTACTTTTAATCGCGAAAATTATTATTAAATTTGCAACGGATTTTTTTCTACTAACTAAAAGAAAGTCAAGCATTACTATGATTTAAGTATACCTGAATTATTAATGTATATATTATTTTAATGTGTACACTCGTGTAAGTATTGAAATTTAAAAAAAAACCAATGATATTCACAAATCTACAACACGTCAAAAGAATAATGTCGTTTAACTATGTTTCTGTAGTAAGTGGTTTAGGGATACTCTTCACGAAATCTTCGGAGATATTAGATATACAAACTTGAAATTTGGTAAGCGTTAGTAAAGAGAATGTTTATTAACGTCACACTACAAAGCAACGCGGGCTATTGGCAACGGACCTCGTAATTTAGAGGCTTAGTCTAGTGACGAGGACGATACCTGAGCTGGCAACCCTCCTCTCCTAGCTATTACACTTTGGGTCACCATAGATTTAACGTGCATTACCCCCTGTACACAGTGGGTCTTCTATGGCACTAGAGCTAGAACTCATGACACGCTGGCCACAAATTTGTGACCATGACCACTAGGCCATCGCGGCTACGGCGTTAGTAGAGATCCTCGATTAAAGAGTTTTGTGGGAATTGACTCCCCAGGCAGGGATTACATGGCGTTAAAGGTAATTATCTTTTACACACCCCTGTATATCCTTCAATCTGGATTGTTATATTTTTCAGTTCATCCGTGTGAAGAACATGATATCTGCTATTAAATTAACAACTGATTTCTAATTGTATTACACTTTTTTATCACACCTACATGATAATATGCCCCCAAGAAATTCTTATGTAAACCTCCTGAATCCAAATAGGACCCCCATTTTCCCCATTCTCTACCGTTTTTCTAGTGACGTTCCCCTAACTATTCTCAACGATGTTCGGTAATTTTCTGACCATTAATTTGAGGAAAAAAGGATTAGATTAACAGTTAAATGTCTTCTGAAGAGCTACAGAGTAGAAAAGCACTACAACATGAACTTTTGTAGGAACGGAGGGACTTGCCTCATTAAATTAAAAAACAGTCAATACAAATGATTGTTTATTATAGTTTTTTTCACCCGCAATTTTTCTCCTAACTTTCCGCATATTTTTGCCCAAACTCTTCTAATATATGCTACAATTTTGGTTTAAAGCAGGTGAGAAGGAGATGATCCGAAATCCTCCAAGTAAGTTTGGAAAATTCCCTGTACAAAATGCTGCTGTTCTGAATAACTCCCACTCTTTGTGTTTGGTGCAGTAAATCTGTTTTAAAAATTTTTAAAGTTCATTGCTCTTAGCACTGTAGTCGTGTATTGTTATCTTCTCTCAGTAAATGTTTCGCGAATGAAGAGCCATTTCAACAGTATTTTAGGCAGTAATTCTGTGTTTCTAATTTGTTTAAATTTTGTCAAACAATCCATTTTCTTTTGTTCAACTTTTTAAAAGGGAATTATAGTACGCGAGTATGGATTGCTGTTAATATATAGGACACATTTCTTTACTGTTTAATTTTAATATCCCCAGCGAGTGCAAAAATCCTCCGGATAGCTTTTTCTATACTTGCATTGAATTAACTCTAAAAGCACAACGAAACCCGCCTTCTCCCTTTCTAAAACTCTACTTATCATTTCTACTCTTATTTCCAAATTGGAGATCAGGGCAAGGATTAGATTCCATAGTTGCGCCTCACAGCTTGTTACAGTAGCTTGCCAAATGGTTCAAAGGTACGCGTAAATCAATGCTTTTTACTGTGCCCATAGTTTGGAATGAACGTCATTACCCTCTTGCAACTAGTTACTTTTGAATGACTTCCCCCGTCGGGTTCTATAGCCAAAGTAAGCACATAATTCAAAATCCTAATATTCTTTCAGTTGTAAGAGCAGTTCTTCCCAGCGAATCTTTTCCAGTCCCGATGGCATCTGAAACGTATATTCTACAGCCAGAAACAGATTTGGAAGAATTTGAGCCACAGACTGAGCCATCGACGTCTACCGTTAATCAAGAGTATTCAGCGAATTTAGCTCTTTGACAGCCTTACTCCGTTACTCAATCAGAATCGAATAATCTCATCTGGAATTTAGAGTTATAAGCTTAAGAGTAATTCTCAGCTTTTTGGATCACGACTTTAGCAGAGAAATCTCTTAGATAAGGGGGTAAAAATCTCTTTTTTATGACTAGATAGTCAATCCTGAATTTTTTGGAAGATGAAGGCTTAGATAGGTGTCCTGCTTTAATTGAAATGAATCAATTATAGAATTGATGACAGAAATCGTGGGGAACGCTTACCTCAAAACGATTTATGTGCCCAAACTTCACAAAATGCTCATGGATGTCAAATTTAGATATTTTTAATATTATTCTTTATCAGTAATGTGTTATCTGATCTCTATCTGTGTTGGAGGGGCCTATCTGGGAATTCTTGATCTTCAGGGTTGAAATCACTAGCTTTAAACCTAACAAACAATTTCCACACAGTTCTTTCAGATACAAAACCGTCGCCAGCTATAAACAGTGCATGTCCTGTTTGCCGCTTGTGTGGCATTTTTGCCTTTCTAGTAAAAGAAAAACTTCCAGTGTCTTAAATACACTTTTTCTGCTTCCTTCGGAATTCCAGTTGTATAAAACTGACAACAATTAAAGTATCATAACCAATTTTTTTTTCCAAATATGTTTGAAGAACCTTCTTTTAAAATGTGTACGCCTATATAATTTGCTTTCTCACACACATAATCATTCTGATATATTTAAACATATTTTTATGCCACATACCAAAAACCGGCACAAACTTTTAGGGCAATCCATTATATTAAGTTTTTATTTTTAAGTGTTAAAATAATCCTCCCCATTAAACTAAATTCTTGGGCATAAAATTAACAAGCAATTAAAAAAATTGGGGATGGAATCTCGAGAAAATGGTGGGGAACTAAGGCAAAATGGAGATCAAACACGCATTCAGGAGGTCATTTTACATAAGAAATGGCAAAAATGGTAATCAGGGCTCGAATGTTTTTTAAATTTGATATTTACAGAAAGTTTTACAAGTCAATATGCATACAACAAAATATCTTCATCAATTTGCAAAAAATTTGGAATTCAAAACGATTTTAATTTCTGCCATAATCAAAATCCAAGTATATTGTACTGAATTTACGCTTATGGCCGTTGTACAATTGAGTTAGGAGTGTCAAATGTTTTAAGTATTTTTCATACTTGAATCAGGTAGAAAATATTTAGAATCAATTTTTTTTTAAAAAAAAGGTAATCCAAATGCACTTACAGGTGATTATCAAAAAAAAAAAATGGAAAAGGCTATTAATATATATGGTGTTTATGATGGAGCTTCATAATAATGATATACAAGTACAAATACCAGAATTTTTCAATGGAAGTAGTGTTTATATGTAATAATCTGTATATTAGCAACCTGTTATGAAGCTGCGGACAGGTTTTTTTTAAATGTTTTAAGATGTTCTAATTCACAGACTATCAGAGAGGGAGAATCGTTAAAGCACGGATAGTAGTTGGAGCAATGTAACCACAACCACAAATACCGTGGGTAATTTACGACGAAGGTATAGAAAATAGAATTATAGCCTTGACCTCATACCGTATACAAGAAAAACCACTCTACCTATTCCAACTGTGGATGAAATCCAAAGCAGTGTGGAAGAGACTGTCAAACACTGAAGAAGATTGGGGCATCAATAAAGAATTACCAAATTGACCACAGAACTCAACCAGTTTCTGAAGGTTTCCGTATCAAGATTACCATTAGAAGGGAATTTCACAAACAATAAATTTGTGGCACAGTGGAAATTCCAAAATCATTTTTGACGAATGTGAATGGTAAGTGCGAATCAAGTGATGACATGACAATACAATATAATCGAACGATACATGAAAAAAAGTGATATTGTTTGATGAATCGAAGTTAATATACAGGACATGTATGTGTCAGAAAAATTCTATTAATCTAGATTAACTTCCAACTACGAAGCCCAGAAATAGATGTGTCAGATATGGGTAATGATCTCGTAGTTTTGCGCAGGTCTGTTGTAACCACAGAAGGTCGTGTAATTTTGAACGATATTTTCATATGAATTCCATCGAGCAAATATTAATTTATTGTAAAAATAATGTTTATCAGAGTGATAATTAAATAAGGCCACTAGATTTGTTCAGGCGTTGATTAAAGGTCATATAGAGAATTCTAAGCCCCTCCGATGGTTGTTCAGTCTTCGGACCTTAGTATTGTTGAGCTGTTCTGATATATTTTGGAGAGCATATCCACCACCAGCTTTTCTTTAAAACCTTTCCCTGTACCTCTTAAAGGAATGGTTTAATATTCCATCAAAAACTATACAGATTTGTATAATTCTATTCTTAGACACATTAAAACCATTTTGATTACAAAAGGTGGTTCTACGTCTTTTTAATAAAGGTTTTTATTATTTTTTTGTGGTGTTTTCATTATTTTGATAACGATCTGTATTTCTTTCAATGATAAACTCAAAAAAATATTGGCAAGAAAATGGAAAACAGTTGAGCAGTTTTTCGCATTGGTTGAATATATGCCAGAATGTATTAAAAGTAGATTTTTTTTCAAAAGGGTATCCAATTAAATGTAAAATACTAATTTATTCATAAACTCGTGGAACAGTTGCAAGAACCAAAATATTTCTGCACATTTTTTTTTACAGTTTAGGTACAAACTAATTAAAAAAACTATTTTCAAGAATTAAACATATTTAAAAATAAACAAATACACACACACAGCATTATATAGTATTAATTCAAATTATTTATTAATATAATAGTTATTTTTTGCTAAAAGGAAATTTGCTAAAAGTATCCGACTATGTGCAAAATATTTTTTGTTGCTTTCACATTTGTTTAGCAAACTATACTAGAAAAAAGGCTAAAAAAATTGTAAGTTAAAAAAAATCTTAAAAGGGGGAGGTAACTGATAAAGATCATAAAAGTTATACACTCACTTCCAAAAGTTAAGCACGGAGAGGAAAATGATAATTTCCGGAAGCCAATCAGAATTGAAGAGGATGCAATTCGCTACAGATGTAGATGGAAGTATGCAAATATGTTAGGTAACAGCCAATCGTGCTTTCATACCAAGAAATATGAAAAAAGGGCAGTCTTATAAGAAGCCAGCTTTATGAAGGGTTACAGAAGTTGATTGTAAATGCTGATAGAAGGTGTTTAAAACTTTCGTACAATTTCTTTTCAAGACATACGTGTTTCTATGTCTTCGAGAAAACGAATGGAAGATTCTGAGCGCTGGCGTGCTGTGGGGCGCAATGAAGCAGGACAGTCGATCACAGATGTTGCTCTTTTCTTCGGCGTTCATCATTCTGTAATTTACGTTTATGGAAACAATTCCAAACCACACAAGGCCGAAGGCCCGTAGGCGGTCGCCCAAGGGTTACAACCCCCGCGCAAGATCGATATATTGCTATTGTAGCCAAGCGGAATCGCAGAGCTGATCTCCACACGTGTGACATCTATGGTTACAGCGTCCATTGGTAAGGCTATATCTGTAGCTACTGTACGCCGAAGATTACATATGAATGGACTGTATGCCGGGTACCTCGAGTTTGTGTTCCTCTATCCGTCCAATCAAGAGGAACACGATTAAAGTGGTGCCGGGAGTATGGCAATTGGACTGTGTCTGACTGGGGCAATGTCATGTTTACTGATGAGTCAAGATTTGCTCTGGAGCTAGATAACAAGTGTATAAGGATATGGCGTAAACAAGGAACATGCAATCAGCCCCAAAACTTCACCGAACATCACGCATTCCGAGGCGGAAGCATTATGGTGTGGGCAGGGATTTCATTAGGATACCGCACCGACCTGCACATCTTTAAACGGGGTTCTGTAACGGCTGTCCGGTATCTAGATGAAGTCCTAGAACCCATTGTGAGATTGTACGCGGCAGCAGTTGGCCCTACTTTTGTTTTAATAACGATAACGCGCATCCCCACAGAGCTGACATCGTCGATGACTACCTGGAGAGTGAAGGGATTGCGCGTATGGCGTGGCCAGGCATATTCGCCCGACCTTAATCCCATTGAAAATATTTGGATGCTCTCGGCTTTGCTGAATCTTCACGTTTCCCGCCACTCTTATTGAGCTGGAAACTGCTCTACAAGAAGAATGGCGATTGCTTAATTCTGCGGTGGTTGACCACCTAATTGAAAGCATGGTCAGAAGGTGTAAACTTTGCATACAGATAAGGGGGGATCACATACCCTATTAATGTCCTTTTTTCATTTCATGCTGTTTATTTTCACTTTATACATAATTCTGTTTAAGTCTCCAGTATGACATTATCTGATAACTTACAAAAATTTAATATTGTTTTCATTTCTGTATATAATTATTGATTTTGTTTTATGTATAAATATATATGCTACTTTACTGCCCAATTCTGTGTCAATCAAAGCAGTATTTGTTGATTTTTTTTTGCATTTTACATCTTCGTGCTTAACTTTTGTAAGTGAGTGTATAAACACAGCCCGCTTTGAAAAAAATGCTTATGAGCGATTTTTTAATTTTTTAACATTTATATATTACATTACTATTCATTTCTGAAATGACTTAAGATAAGAAATATTTAAATTTTTACACAAAATAGAGCATTTTATCTCAGTCACTGTATGTAATCGCTTGAAATTATTTGTTATATTTGAATAAGTTGCACATTTTCTGATAATAAAGTAATTTAAAAAAAATAGGTCAAAAAATAATTTTATCACAAAACATACACAAAAAAATTCAACTAATTATCATAACATTTTCAGCAATCCCTATATCCGTTTCAAATTTTCTGAAAAAACACTTTTGGCGTAAAACACGTTTTAAAGTTCCTGATTACGTGCTGGAAATTGCACATTCGCTCTTACTAAAGCAGTTGTCTTTTGTGCTACTAAATAAAAAAAGTGGTATTTTTTTTTTATAAATCTAATAAATTGTCTTATAAAACTAAGTTATAATATACGAAACCTGTGATTTTAAGGCTTTTAGACACTTAATGATTCAAAATGATTAAATATTAATGATGACTCCTATATTTTAAAATCTTTCTATTCGAAGATAATTGTAACCATACTCTGTGTGTGAGAGAAAGTTAAACATATTCTAAGCAATTAAGACGATATACTAATTCCATTAATCATGTTGCCTACCTGGTGATCTTGGAGGACTTTTCTATAAACAGTAATTGTTATATATAACAACTTAAAAATCTAAGAAGTGGCTTTTATTCGATATTACAGGTAGTTTGAGAATTTGGAATACTTGTCATTGTTCTTGAACTATATAAATGTACCCAATCTAATAAACTGAAAAATGAAATAACTGTTAAAATGAAATACAATTAAAATGAAATAACTGTTAATGGAAATTATAATTTCTTGTTCATGTGATTCATTACAGGATTATTGCAAGAGATTGCATATATTTTTCGAAACCTTTAAGATTGTAGAACTTCTGTTAACCCCTTAACCAGTCATTTTTTTCCTTCTTTTTAATCAAATATTTTTTTTTTTAAAAAAAAGGCTCATTTTTTTATTGCAAATAACTAAACACCATACTTAATAGAAATTGAAAAAAAATGGAAGAATTTTATTTTGATTTTCAATTTTATAGTTTTTACACCATTTCTTATCATACAATTGTGGAATACAAAAACCTATTAATGTTTGCTTTTTGTAAGTGCACTCTGAATACTGTGAAGAATATTTCATATATCTGAAAAATGTTTTTCATGCTCATTCTTTTTCAAATGGTTGAAGGATTTGCGTTTATGTGTGTGTACATGAACAAACAGTTTAAAGCATAGTGTAATACAAAGTTTAACATTATTATCAGGGGAAAAATTTTTCGTCTTCTTTTGGATAATCTTTCCATTTTGAATTCTTCTCAAGCAAAAAACTGCACATTGTCTTTTCTAAATGATTGTTTTCAATAACCCAGTCAATGAGATCAAGTCTAAATTTTAGCGGTGAGTTTCCTCCTCCATGTTTACTGTAGATGACTTTCAAGTTCCATATTATAATGTAAAAATGAGGGAAAAAATCTTTCTGTAACATTTCAACCTCTTATTTGATAATTTCAAAGATTATCAAAAACGCTAATAAGCAAGCTAATCTAAAGCATGGTGGCCAACCCTCGGCACGCATGCCACAGAGTGGCATGATTGAAGATTAATTGATCTTAAGACTAATTGAAATTTTTAAAAATTTAAAAAATAATAATAGATAATTTTTTTTACAATTTTATTGAAATGCAGTTGTCTCAAACAAAAAATAAACCCCTCAAAATTTAATTTAAATATATTTAATTAAGTGAATTACAATATAGAAGATTATCGTGTAGAAAATACTCTTCATTGTTGTGGGCGCTGGCTTTCCAGAGGAGGTGAACTCCCGAGATTTTGGAATTTCAGAGAGCGTGTTTTGAAATAACTGGAAGAAAGCAATGAAATATCTAGAGAGTACTTGCTACTCAAGAATGAGGATTGGCTATATGAGATTTAGCTTTTCTCACCGATATTAACTAATTTAAATTTAAGATTGCAGGTAAAATATTGTATTTTTCCTACTTTAATTAGATTTGCCTTAAAATTGTTTTATATTTGAGGAAAAATCCCATAATAAACCTATAAGTTACATTTTTTCATATTTTTATATTTTTGTTGGACAAGTTAAAAGTGGCACGCATAATTTTATTAATAAGATAGTGGCACTCTATCTAAAAAGGTTGACCACCCCTGTGTGTGTGATTTAAAGAATATAATCCAAGTAATCAGTAGACAGTTCTGTATCTGTATCCGAATTTAATTCATCCTTTCACAAGAAAGTGTTTTTGTTGTTTGTTTTATCCATAATTTCAAAAAGAAAACTGTACCATTTTGAATGCAAAATCATTGTATTACAGTAGAACACAAATTTCAAGGATCTAAATTCCTGCTTACAGCAAGAAAATTTCCCTTCTTCACCACAAAGAAAATGCTCGATGAACAGCATTTCAGTACCATAGACAAACTACATCAACTTTCAAAACACTAGCACGAAAAAATATGCCTTCAAGAATTAAAAATACACTCAAATCAAAGAAAGAAGGAAGCAATATCAGTGTCCGTACACCACAAACTGGTTGTGGTCAACTTTCCGTAGCCCGTATGGGCAAGGGCAAACCGGTTAAAAGGTTAATTCCTATATTACTTTTCTATCATCCAACTGAAATACTTAGCATGATGATGAAGTGGAATTTTTTTTAATAACAATTTGTGAGCAGGTATTTTGCAATTAAATTATAAACATTAGAAATTAACTATCACCAACAGAAGTATTTACTATAAATATTATATTTAAGCATTAATATTGGTTTTTTGAATAATTAAATTTACTACATTAATACAAACATAGATGAAATTAAAAAAAAACTAGCATTTCTAATATACAGTTTAATTAAAAAGAATAACTTAAATGCATTCAGTATCAAAAAAAGTTGTCTGAACTTAATCGAAAAGGCTTAGTAGGGAACATGTTAAGCTGTGCTTGGTATATTTAATATTACACAAAACTTGAACGTGGAACGGAATTAATAACTTCAGAAGGGAAAGAACTAGAAAGTAATGACACACTATACTAAAGTCGCTTGGCTACAAGACAGAACAGAAGAATTCAAATTAAGAGTTACTATTTTAAAAGTCTTGCAAAATTCCAAGGACCCTAATTGTCTCCGATAATTGAATTTTAATTCTATTTTAATCACCTTATATCGTAATTGATTACATATAAACCAGTAATCTATTTACCTGTAGGCAAAAACAACTTAATTTAGTGGAGGAATTTTACTTTGAATTAATAATAATAAAGATTTTGCATTGTCTTTAAATCAAAATATAGTTTAAGAAATCTGAATATCATACAAATTTTACATCATTCATTTACGTAAGAACACTATCTGAAAAATTAATCGAGGTTTAGCCATAGAGCAAATCCTATAACTCAGGTATGATAGTTAAAGCGGCACAGGTAAGATGCATAGTTATTTAATGTTGAACCTCATATTTAAGATCTATTTAGTAACTTTCCATAATGATGACTTTTCGCGCGTAAGTGAAGAAAATATTCAAACTTCTTTCACTAATTGATGACCCTGCTTTGAAGCTAAAACTTTCCATAATGACATCTATGGAAAAAGTAATTGAAAACAGTTATAATTTGCTCTATTTGATAGCCTACTATGGCTCTTTACCCACCACTTGAATTCGAAGAAGTTGGTAGTGTATACCATAAAAAGAAGCATCGCAGTTGAATATAAATAAAAGTATGTAATATTTAAATAGGAAATATTGTCTTTGAAATTATTTTTAATACACTTATTAACGTTGGAAATATTCTTTTATTCATACTATTATCGTCCGCTTTGATTTAATAATTTGAATAATTTTTCTTACTATTTATTTTATTTTCTGACTTTAATCGTTTGTGGCATTTTAAGTTTGTTGTAAAAGTTGGCATCCTTTTTTGTCATGAATCTTGATGTAAGAATTCAACAGTTGACTGTTAGTATTCGAATTAATACAGTTTTTGTCGCGTAATCGGAAATGCGTTTACTAATTGATTTAGAATTTAGTTTGCAAAGGTTTTATTGAATATTGTTACGCGTAAATGTGTGTTCTTATTTTTCCGTCCTAGGTTTAATTAAAAAGCTTTTTCCATTTCGAATTGATTTCGAACACTGAACCACTGAAACAAAGACGACAAATTGGTCATCATCAAAATAATTTTCAAATTTTTATTTGAATCAATGATTTAAATAAAATGATTTTCTGCGCTGTTGAACGAAATCTATGTAAAATTTTATTAATACCTATTTCCGTTAGAAAAAACAACATTATTATAATATTCATGATTTTTGTGATTTTAAAAGAATCTTCGAGGTTTTTGTTCTATGTTAATTGATGTTATGTCTTTTGTGTGCTATGTGATCAAAGATACACTTTTTAAGAAAGAATAGCCGCTAGCACTCATTGTAGCAGTCAGGGCGGTGGCTAACCTGTACACAACGGCAAGGTGGAGAAAATAAATAAGATTGCAATAAAGAAAAAATTAGACTTGAAACTGTATGCCACTAGGTTGCTGCCGGTTTTTAATTTTTATTTGCTTATTAGGGTGGTGGTTTTGACTCGAAGGACTTATTTAAAAATTCTTTTTGTTATTTGTTCGGTTATTGAGATCAATAAGTATAAAGACTTACTGTCACTTTCATTTCACACTCACTCTTAGTTTCGATTGTGATATCAGTCCACAGTTCGGATTTTCTGCAGCCATGATCGCTAAGGTACGTTGAGTTTTTCGAAGGATTTTTGGACTTCCTCTGAAATAAAGGAGGTTTTCTTGGATTAGTGACTGCTTAAGTTAACTTTCATTTAGTTTGACTTTCTGTGATTATTAGACAGAAGTTTTAAGTTATTCTATTTTTTGTTCTTTAGGTCTTTTGTCCATGACTCCTTTTTCAATCTCTTGTAACTCTGCCCATTTATTTATAACTTAATTTTATTAACTATTGTATGTAATTCTATACAAAGTCAAAAAGAAGTCTTTTAATTTAAAGTTTTTACAAGTGTATTAACTTAATTCTCGGTAAAGTCATTATGACTGGTAATGGTCTCATAATTGACTGGTTGTAGATTTAGCTCTCGTCCTTCCGAAGGTAGTTGAGGCCGCGGTCATGGTCACGAACTCGTGGCTGGTAAGTCACGAGTTTGATCTCTAGTGCCACTGAAGGCATGCCGTGTAAAAGGTCTGATTCATGGGAATTCTTTCGAGTCTCAAAGCCCTCGCGTTGGCGCGGTGTGGAAGGAGAATGGGATGCCAGTCGAGGTTCAAAATTGCGAGGTCCGTCGCCAATAGCTCTCTCATATTGCTTTATTGTGCAACGTTAATAAATTCTCACTCAATCCTTCCGAAGATAGTCAGTAGTGCAGTGGACTGAATGCACATTGTGTTTGTTAGGATCCCCTTCACATTTGCATAAACGTGAAGAATAGGATAACTGCTTGGTGTGGGTCTCTTTTTATTATGGTTCAGAATTCATCCTGAAATCCGTTGCCAATAACTTTTGCTATAATTTTATTGTTATTTAATAAAAGAACGAATCAGCAGTCTTGGGGAAAATTTTTAAAGTATCATAATATGACTCCTTTGAGTAATGGTTTTCCAAAATTTCTAGGGATTTTTATTATTATGTTTTAAACACGAATTAAAGCATCAAAAATTCGCTACATTGAGCTCTTTTTTTTTTGGCTTGAAAATACAATTAAACCTTAAATACCTTAAAAAGTTCCCTAACTTGCATATATATATGTAAATATATATCGGGAATTCCCTTCAAAAATAAATAAATGTTTAATCGATTATACCTTTTATTGAAGTAAGTTTATGTGAATAAAACAACTTATATCTCACTAAAAATAATTGAAAATTATTAGAGGTATTTGATATCAAGGATTGTTTGTAAATGAATTTGCATATTACGAAAATGTATTTCATAAAAATTTACTTTAAAATGTTTTTTTTTAATGTTTTATACATGTAACGAATATCATAAGCAAAAAACGCATATTATAGTATTATTCTTCGTAAGGACTACTTTTACAGTACAATTTATCATTACTTTAACATATATTTTTTATTAAATTTATACAGGTTCTCCTCGTCGCAGCTCTTGCTGCTGTATCCCTTGCCCAGCACTACGGAGCCCCAGCTTATGGTGCCCCTGCCTACGGACACGAAGAGAAATACGCCGTAAGTTTTGCATACCACTTTTAAAATTTAATTATTTTCGGGGATATTGTAGTGAAAAGTTATACAAATTTTATTGTTTAAAGTTTATATATTTGTAAATTTTTAACAATTTTGAAACCGCTCTTTTTATAGTTTTAATATTATTGATAAAATTTAAATAGCTTTTTTTAAAAAAAAAACTAATTTTATTTTAAAGTAGCTAGAAACATATTTCATAATCCTTTCGTGTTGTTAAAAAATTAAATAAATCATCAACAATAAGAAGGCCAAAGTCATAAGCACATAAAAGGAAACAAATTTTACTCTTATCATATGTAATCGACTGCATAATTTATCTCTAAATTTAACAATCATTCATCATTAAAGAGATTTAATCTTAAGACTTTCGAGTTAGCTTGAAACACAGTTAAAATGTCTCCGTTTTTTAATGGCAGTTAAAATTTTTTCAATGATATTTAGATTAATCTAGAACCAAAAAATTAAAATATTAATTCTAAAAAGGTTAAATATATTTATTGTTAATATATATGAATATAATTTTTAAAGTAAATCTAATGGAAAAACTTTCGGTATAAATTTGATATTTTGCATACACTGTTTTTTTCATGATATCCACTCGAAGAAATTTTCTGACAATTTATATTTTTTCTCCTTATCTCACAAAATGAACTATAATATAAAATATTGCTTATTTGTTTCCTTTTTTAAATATTTAAGAAGAGAAATTATGAAGTTGTTTTGAAAAAAAAAATCTTTTTGTTAAAAATATTAGCCTTGACATTTCATTTCTTTGATTGACAACATATTTTATTATGTTCACAACACAAGTAAGAATGTTTTGAGAAGATTTTTAAGTAATATATTACATATATTTATCATATATTAATATATTTAATCACTAACTTTAAAATATTTATTCATATAATATTGCAATAAATCTGTATTGTCAATACAAGAAAAATTGAGGAAATTATTTCAAGTAAAACAGTTATCCAAAACTTAACAATGGTATTTATTCACATTTAGAATTCCTGTATTTTTCAATAAATCTTTGCACAGCTTTATTCTGTAAACTTTAATCTCAAATTTTTTTTAGCTGTAATATATTTCTAAGAATTCAAAATATTTTGCAGGAAATTAATTTGGAATCAACAATGATATTCAAAGTTTAATGTATAAATTTTAACACATTATTAAAAAAATATAGCGAAAAATAAATATTATTTCGAACAAAAATATCTTACTGTAAAAACAACTTAATAATTTATTTTTATTCTTGCAAGGAGCAAAAAGTTTTAGAAAAGATTCCTATTTCAAATTGAAACCTGAAAACGTTACAATGAGAAATTTTTACATTTAGCACAAATGCCAATTCCTTTAAAACTGATATTTGAAATTTTTTTTTTTACAACACTTAAATATGTAACTGAAATTTTAATTAGAGTTTGAAAAACCACTTTCAATTTAATTAAACAAGCCCTTGTAATAAATTTAGTTTAAATAGTTTTGATAATTAGCATTTAAATATATGTCATTTCTTTCAAAAAGGTTACACTATCTTATCCCACAATATAATTATGTAGGAACTAATATTGATTGAAATTGGAATTTAAAAATTATGAAAGGAATAACTTAATTTATATCCCATCATGCCGTTATCTGGAATATAACTGAGTCCGGATTTCAAGTAGGATAGTTCCTATTTGAATTTATATAGAATTTTTGCACTTATACATTTCGTTCTTTCAGCCTCAACCCTACGACTTCGGATATGAAACCAACGATGACTACGGTACCACCACCTTCCGAAAGGAAAGCGGAGATGGTCACGGACGAGTCCAAGGAAGCTACGGATACAAGGTAACATGGGAATAACTGCAAAATATGAAACAGTATATTTGTTTTGTGGGACATAGAGAGCAGTTTTAATATTTGTGTGTGTGTGTGTAAATTTAAAAAAAATATAATTCTTAAAAATATTTAAATTATGATATATACATTTGCTTATAATACCTTCACTTAAACTTATTTATTAAAAATAATTTCTCTTTAATAATAAAATAAGTGATCTAAATACTATTAAATGGGTACATTTATGAACTGTGTTACATTTTTTACAGACGGTTATCAAGAAAATATTTTTGAAAGTTTTAAATTAATTATACAGTGTTATATGAAAAATGTTTTATATAAATTATCAGTTTTGATATTTAAATATCTTTTTTTATATATATAATTGGAATAAAAAATTGAAATGTTTAAAATTTTGATAGTACAAATTTATAATATTTGAATTAAAACAAAACCTTTCAAAGTTAATTAAACCGAAGAAAAAATATCGAAAATGCACAGACTTAGCAACAAAATCCTTTAATGCAATATTATTTTATGAATTATTATGTGATTAATAAGTATTTACATTATGTTATATTTCCACGGTTAATTATTATAGTCTGAATCTTGACTGAGAAATATTATTATTAATATAACATTATTCTTTCTCCATCTACTTTAAAAATGATTAACCTTTGTTTTTATAAGTAATATTCTTCCGAAAACTTATGAAATATAGTCATCAAAAGTTGTTAGTTTTATGTTTGTTATGTTCAGTTGTGTTATTACTCGAAGATACTTTACAAATTCAAATTCATAGATCTCAATTCAATTTCATAATTTATTATTAAAATTAATATTTTCAATATGTGTGTATTTCCCTTTTTAAAAGCATCAATAATAAACAGTTTTTATCAATGCATTTATACTGTTCCTATAACTAAATTAAAAAGATATTACTAAATTAGACAATTTTATGAGGAGCACAACTAGATCTACTTTTGAAACGTTCATCCATATTGATGTAAATTTAGAGCAAAAAGTAAAAAAGGCAAACTTTAATCTCAGAATATGACACTGAACGCTCAAACATTCAGACACTGAAATAAAAAGAAATAAAAGGTAAACCCTTAAAAAGTAATAAAAAGTGGATTCCTGTCTTATATCTGACATTTTTCTACAAAAATGTTTCTTTAATTTCATTCTTATTCTTCCATGAAACAGGATCTCCACGGAATCGAACGAGTTGTAGAATACGTCGCTGACGAGCACGGATACCGAGCTGAGATCAAGACCAACGAACCTGGAACCGAAAGCCAGAACCCCGCTGATGTCGTCCTCCACGCCAACCCCATCGTTGTCGATGAACCCAAGGCTTACTCCGCCCCACGACCCCACTACCAAGCTCCCCACTACGCCGCCCCTGCCTACCCCCATTATTAGATGATTAAGTTCTTCTAATACACTCTTCTTTGTAAGTTGTTATTGCATTAAGATTATTTAGCAACCCATAGTACGTTCATATGCTATTGTTTAACATAATACTTAGCGTAAAAAATTTAAAGAACAAAAAATTATCAGATGTTTTAAGAATGAAAAATTTAATTAAGTTATGGATCAAAATAATTTAGAAAGAAACAACATATTTATTCAATACAAAGGAAGAAAATTAAATTTTGTGTCAATTGAGAAGTACAAATTCATAATATTCAAGTACAATGCTTATGTTTTTAAATTTACTTTTATAGTTCGCATTATCCAGCGCTTCATAAACTTAGTTTAAAATAAATACATATGTGAAAGTTCATAAATGCACAAGTGTAAGAATAGAAAAGTCAGTAAAGATTCTCACTTTCGGGTCCTTTTTATCTTTAAATCAGTGGCGTATCGTACAACCCCGTAACCCCTGCATCGTGGAAGGGGCAGGATTCTAAGGGGCCTAAATCTTATTTATGTTATGACCTCGCAATCCTTTGTAAGATCTGGCTTGGGGCCCAAAACCTGACATTGCAGGGGTCTCTAATATTCTTAGTTACGCCTTTAAATAAAGGAGTTTTTTTTCTTACATCATAACACATGTTAAAAATAAAAATTTCAATGCTCCTCAATATAACAATTTATAAAAGTATTTAAACAGAGATAATCCAAAATTTTTAAGTGAGAATCTTAATTTTATTTCTAATGTTAAAGAACGTTTTTTTTAATTCAGTTTAATTTGATCTTTTTTAAAGAAAAAGATATAATCAAATGATCATTACTAAGGCGAGACCGACTAAATACTTTTCGTTGACACTTTTAAATTATTTAAATGAGAGGTACTTAACAATGTTTAATTATGATGCTGAGTAACACATGTTATCTGTGTTTAACAGTGAATATAATTATTTCCTCTTTTTTCAGCTTCTTTCACTGAACAAGTTCTCTTCTTTCTGAATCAAGTCCACTTAAGTTCTCCAAAGAATCAATAGAAAAGCTTCCAAATGATACGTACCTGTTTTTCATTACGAGATACTTTCTTCCTATTCAACGTGTATAGAGCTTCCGGCTATGTGTTCTTGTTCAGAGCCTATTGCATGTTATTTAATTGTTTTATTTATTGAATGAATGTTATATAGCGTTTGTTATGTTTGAGCATAATAAATCATTTTTCACTGAATTTTTGCATCTGTGGTTTTTGAATTTTTTTTCGTTTTAAACAATTTAAAAAAATCCATTTGAAATATTATGAATGCACATTAAAACACACAATTATATGAATTTTTATTTTGGGAATGTACTAACAATAGAGAGAGTGAAGAATCTAATGAAATAATATATAACAAAGCATCAAATAAGTAATTTTAAAAGTATTTGTGAATTTATAAATTAGCTACATTATCTATGTTATCTATTTCTAAAATGTTTGACTGTATCATTTATGTTATTTATCTATATTTTAAATTTTCAAAATTTGACTATTTTTCTAAAAAATGTGCCATACACTTAATAACAAAAATTAGTTGAGACAATGATAATAACTCCATTAAATTTCAATTAATTAAAATGCTTTGTGAAAGATAAATAACATCGAAATAGTACATTTGATTTAATAGTTATTTAGTTTTGTTTTAAATTTTAACACTTCCAATTTCATTATGAAAAATTATAAATTTTTTTTCTGAGTATACTTTTAGGCAATCTAGTATAGCTGTTAAATTCTTTTCCAGTTTCTAAGATTTATAAAATCAGTTAATAAAATCTCATCGAAAAAAAAATAAATGAACAAAAATGTCGAATGATGGAAAATGAGTTTAAAAAGCTTGAGAATCCACCGAACTCGGAAAGCTACTTTCTGCGGTTGATTAACACAAGAAAACAGAAATGAACAACCTTACTTTCTTGAATAATCTGAATGAATTCACATTTAGATTGATTAAAAAAATAAAATAGCAGTGAAATACGCTACAGTAATAATTTCTTGACTTTAAAGTTAACAAGATAAGCTATTATAATATAATCTACTAAAATTCCATTGACAAGTGATAAATTATCAAAAAGTGCATTTCTTACTGTCAATAATTTTTTAATTTCAAAAAGAGTTAAGTACTTAAGGATGTAAAACATGTGTCTTTAATTCAAACAGCTTTTCATAGATTCATTTACACGGTTTTTATTACTTACTGATTTTGAGAAAACTTTTATCAGCGTAACTTGGAAAATTATTAGGCACGTTTTCTTTCATTGTATCAAGTATATCTTTCATAAAGAGAGTGAGAGTTTGCAACTATTTTAAATGAATTATAAAATTAATCGTTTTCTACACAATTAAGACGATACATGTGTTGCAGTAATCTTGTAGCCAAAACAGATAATCGCAAGAATTAGCAAATTAAGAACTGTAGTGCTGTTAGGCTGCTAAAACAAATTGTTTTATCCCGTGTATAGAATCTTATTCATTACGTAAAGACTTTTAAAATTGTCTACAAAAATAAATTTCTTTTCTACTTTTAGTTATTGTTCTAGAACCCGGATTACCGATACCTTTTCTATAATTCAAAACCTATTCTAATAATTTAAAAGGGAAATTTCATTAATATTCAATCAAAGATTCTCATTTCTGTTTTACGAACTTACACTTGAAAATCTGAAACATTTGTTAATTTGTTTGAGAATTTTTGTCATTTTATTAATTAAAAGTTATCACGTGATGTTATTAATCCTTATTAAAACTACAGGGATTTTAAGAGTATTACATTAATTTTTTCATTAATATTCAATCAAAGATTATTTTTTCTAATACTAACTAACGCTTGAATGTCTGAAACATTTGCTAATTTGTTTGAGAATTTCTTGTCATCTTATTAATTAAAAGTTACGGCGCGATGTTGTTAACTCTTATTAAAACGGCAGGGATTTTAAGTGTTTCCCAATCCCTCCAATTTTTCTACTAATTACCTGAAATATCTTTTATTACACTAGTATTAAATATTTGTTTGGTAAAATTTGGATAAGTATATTTAAAATGTTCAATTACACAGAAGTTCATAAATTTTTTAGAAAAATTCGTTCAATGATTTAAATAACATTGACATAAATTGATTCATAATAATTGAATAATTACATAAAATTTTGTAATTATTTATTAACATTGCATTTAAATAGTTAACGCATATAACTAGATTTTAATAATTAAAAAAATTGTTAAGCTTACCAGAAAGAATGAAAATCTCTTTTTGTACAAAATTTCGAATGCAGTTCAAACATTTTTTTTATTTATATGATCAATAGTTTCAAAAGTTTCTCTAAAGGGCAATAAGATATACGACAATTTAAAGCAAAAAAAAATTGTTTATTAGTTTTTGCATTGAAACATAAACAATAGAATAATAGAAAAGCAGTTTTAGGAATAATTATATATATGGAATAATATATAGATTTATCAAGACATAACGTCATAAAAATATTTCAAATAAATTTGTTTAAAATATAATATTTTAACTTATTATAACACAAACTGATACATGTCTATAAGATTTTTGAATTGCAAACATTTATGAGATAATATATAAAATAGAGAAAAAGCATAATATATTTTGAACTTTTAAATTAATTCAATCTTTTTAGAAATTATTTAACATTTTTGCCTATAAATTAGAATTATTAAATTAAAAGTTATTAAAGATTAAATATTTAAACAAATTAATATTTAAAATGTCTTGAATTAGACGATCTTACAAACTAGAAGTAAATGTAATAAAACAGTTATCAATAGTATTTTTACAAGAAATAGAGTTTAGCCTCTCTTATATATATTCACCTTTTAAAAGATGGTTCATGTATTCTACTGGCTTGACTTTGTTGGAACATGAGAATAATAGTAATAAAAAAACAATTAAATTAAAACTGTTAATGGAATTTAAAACTGCACGTAATAGAAAAACATAAACAAAATCATGTTTATATTTCTTAATTTGAAGAGATATTGATGGAAACTACATCCTTTTTATTTTCCACTTTCAGTTTGAAAAAAAAAGACATATTTTCATGGTCGTAACAAAATACCACTTTAGAGTAGTATGTTCTTTTATAAATGAAAAGGTGTTTTAGATAGATATACACATTTTGACTTGACATTTATTATATACAAATTATCACAAAAAATCCTTTAATAATTATTCTCTATGTACCTCTTATATAGAGAGAAAATTTAACTCAAACATTATATTAAGGACAATAATACCTTTTAAGAAAAGATGTTATACGTACGTGACATTTCTCTCTCACACCGTTGTACAAATTAAGATATTAAATGAGCGCAATATCACAATTCAGAAGAATATAACAATAAAATAATTAAAATTAATCTCTGTACTGTCAAAACGTAACCTTTTAGTATTAAAAGTGAAAAAAAATATTTCAGGCTTTTTGAAGCAGATAATCCAGTTCTGTCAAGATATTAATTTATAAGCTTTAATCTACTTATTTATTATGTTTTAACAAACTAAAGTCGCACAAGTCTATGCAATTAGTACTGTCGAATTTGTAACTCGAATTTGAAGTTTCTTTTCTTTAGAATTCTTGATTAGCTGTATTCCTTGACCATCTCATCATCAATAATTCAGTTCATTTCTTCCGCGTATATCTTCTTTATTTCTTATCTGATGGAAATTTTAACGAAGTTTCTCTTTTGTAATCTCCTTCTAGCTACTTAGTTTCTTTCACTTTTGACATCTATTAGTATGCTACTGTTGGTAGTGTCCTTCAACTGTCTCTTCGAGTTTTAACATCTTTTTAATTCTAATTCTGAGAATAATCATTTATATATTATGTGCAGTTTTTAAAATTGGTTTATTTTTACCGAATGGATTACAGTAAGAGTTGAAAATCACGCAAAGATAATCATGCTAGTAATATCAAAACCTAATGTAATGAACATAATTTTGTTTTGTAATTGCAGACGTTCCATATTTGAAAGGAAAGACAATCAATAAAAACTAAATATCCATTTTGAATTCCATAAATGAAAAAAAGGAGATTCTCTTTAATATTTGAATATATTCTGAAATTCGCTTTTACATATATTCTTTGAAAATGCGGAGCTATAATATAGGTTTTGATTATCCTTAAAATTACTATTTAAAACTCTCAACCAAATCAAACCTTTATTATTTGTTCAGAATTTACATACCGCATATTTTCGAATGGAAGCCAATCTGTGTATAAGCCCAGAGCGAGTTTTTCTTCAAAACTTTACTCAAAATTTGACACCTGGGAAAAATCCGAATTGAAAAAAGATATGTATTCTATAATTTTCAAACATGAAACGCCTTAGGGCGATAACTTTGCTAAGAGGGTAAAACCGGTGAAATATTTCCCAATCAAATTATTGTAAATTAAAACGCTAAACGCCAATGGTGATAGTTTAATTTCTTTTCACCTTATCTGAAGTTAGCACATCCCCCCCCCCCTAGTCATGGAAACCAGTGCTCCCTACCTTTTTAATGCCTCTTATGGGTAAGCGTTTGATAATTTTACGGACCCATGGATTGGGGGGAGGGGGAGACGTTGATTGCTTATATTTTAGATTGTTTACATTTAATAATGTTTATTTCCTTGTATTTACACATGCCTTCAAAATAAAATACAGTTATAACAAAAAATGATCATACAGTGATTTAACATTTTAATTCGCTAGAGCACTAAATCAATGAGAATCCTGAGCTCTTTTCTTTGCAACGAGAAGTTTCCATCTTGATGGGGGGGGGGGATAGTATACAATGACACCCGAAACGTGTTGCTTATGTCCAGTTTATTTCGTTGTTTTGCTTTAGTTGTTATCACTACAGAAAACCAAGTTTTACGTAGATAGGCTGAAGGAAATGGTAATAGGGATTTAAGTGCTGTGGTGGCAATCTCAGGGTATTTCGCCATGACTTGAATCGAAAGCACTGACAGAGCTGTTGTCTAGAACGTAGTTTTAAGGCCGTCGAGTCATTTGCAATCTCCAGCATTTGATCTTGCGCAAACATGTGCCTGATTTGTTGAAAAATGGATTGAAGATCCATTCCTTACCAGTTAGCGGGTCTTTTGTGGTTGGGAAGCAGCGATATTTCACGATAGTGGCTCACGATAT
Organism: Trichonephila clavata; assembly: GCA_019973975.1. NCBI lineage: Eukaryota > Metazoa > Arthropoda > Arachnida > Araneae > Nephilidae > Trichonephila > Trichonephila clavata. The sequence goes on along the minus strand of BMAO01014104.1, from coordinate 23,529 downwards.
TTTGAGCATTGTCAGCATTGGTGCGGTTTTAGGAGACGTCTCTCAGCTTCTGGGTTTTTTCTTGTCCATGGAAAGTCGCACAAACTTGAGAGAAATGTACCACTGTAAATATAATGGATATACAATGAAAATCGCTTAGCACGAAACTGAAGGGACTGAAATATTCTTTTGCGTTAAAAGAATTTCGTGTGAAGGGATATTGAAAAAAAACCATGTTCACAAGATTAAATTTATTAGAGTTTATTTTATTTACATAGATTTGTATATATGCACGTACTTAATAAAAATTAAAGAAACAAAAACATTCACAAGAACTTAAGAAAATTAATGCAAAATTTTTAAGTTTTTTGAAAAATTAAACATTTATTGAGTTTTGGAAGATTAATCTGATGTAGTTCTTTGCATTGTCTTTTTTTAGTATCAAATATTCAACAAAGTGTGTGATCTCGTCTGTTTTGTTGTACATTTCATCATTGGAATGTGTGTCTAAATAACTGCGTTCGCTTAGATGACGAGGGAACGGGAGCTGCATTATCCATTTCATTTTCATCATCGGAATTTGCAGCAATGATATTTTTTAAAAACTTTAAACAAACTCCAAAATGTCTTTGTCTACCATAATAGGGGCTATACACACATTGTCATCATCTACTGCAACGAATTCTTCCGATGTTACTGTAGAACAGTCCCAAACGGCTGATGTTTTCCGTATTTTGTTCATTTTCAGAAGGGTAATCTTTTCGCGTTAAGCGATTTTCGTTTCGTGTTAAGATAAAAAAAAGAAAGAACGTGGAAAGTCTCACGGTAGAAGTTAAACTTCTTTGGCGACGTTGGCCGTAAATACAGGAATAGATCTAATTATATTAAACTGCTGAGAGAACTTACATTAATCAAATAAAATTCGAACTTCATTTATTGTATGAAAATATTTTTACTCAATTTTCTGCATCATCATTTTCCAAGAAAGACACAATAGGTACGTGGTAACTGAAGTAGGATGTAAAACTCCTCGATTGTCTACAATCAAGAAAATATGAGAAAACTGCATCAATCGTGGTTCCGTATATTGTTTTTCCTTCTCTAGAATCAGTATTCATTGTCAAATTCAGTGTCCGTTTCAAGAATTCAATGATTGGCTTTGCATCTTCTGAAACAAAATTAACATTAAAGTCTCCAGTTAAGATAATCGGCTTTTAATCATCATCGGATTCAATGATTGCAGAAGCCTCTGATATGTACAGCACTAAAACTTTATGGATGAAGATGATAAAAGCTGCAACAGAACTACCTGGTGATATATAGACTTTCGCCTGGACTTGCTGCTAGTTTTCCTTTTTTTTTTCTTCACGAAACTCTTTTCCTCTTTTTGCATTTGTTCTAGGCTATCAGACCAGAATAAATTTTGATTCAATGGAAATAAAAATTAATAATATAAACTTAATGCATCACTGACAGAAGTCACTGTGTTTGTTTACAAGATGCTATCTGTAGCGATTCTGGCGCGAACGTTAGTGACATATACGCAATGCCACAGACACTCCCGTAACGGGAAGAGCCATATAATGGTAATATATTGGGTGCGCTTATTCGTTGAAAACGGCACGTTTTTTTATTACATAAAAACTACGAAAATGCGCCACGCGAGTTCGTTACGAGAGTAGCAAGGGTACCTACCCACTTAATGTCACCAATACCTAAGCGCCTTTCGTCCATAGCAGCAAGATTTGCTTTTGATGCACAATTCCCCCTTAGCAATCGTCCAACTTTTTCACGGATATGACGCAAGTCGCGGGGTGTACCCTCCCCCCCACTCTCTTTTCCTCCCGTTCGCTATCTCCTCCCTATGGCGACGTTTCGCGGGGATGGGGGAATCTTCCGTTCGCTTTTTCACTGTTACGCAAAACTGGGTAAATTTCCCATTCACACCCGTCCCTAAAGAAGTTTCACTTCAAAATGCATGAAAATATATAGTTGTTTGTCGGAACTGTTGCATTATATCGTGTTAACTGATATTTCGTCTTAAGCGTTTTTGCGTTAAGCGTATTTCTCTGTAGTTTAATGTTCCTCGAACGACTCTGGGGCTGCGGACCATTATTCGTTCTTGCTTTGTTTTCTGCCTTATTTTGGGGGGGGGGGGATTGAACAGAAGTTTGTATGCGGCTAATTTCAACAATGTTATGGCATTTGTAGAAAATAAAAACGTTATGGCTGCTCAGTATTTATTTGTAAATGAAAAACGAGTTCGTGAGTAGAGGAGGAAAAAAAAAAATCCATCTCACATTAGGAGATGTACCAAAATCAAATGAGGTAGCATGCTGTCGGAGGCAAAAATTAGCTGCGTGATGATCCTATGCAGATATTTCAACGAATGAATAAGAGTTTTATGAGCTATTCGGAACTTTTGACACTGACGTCATCAGAATTGAAGGATATATCTCTTCCATTCTTTTTGAACAATAAATTACATTCAAAACGTTCGAAAAAAATAAAAGATTAAAATCGTTTGTGCACAACATTTTACAAAAAAAAAAAAAACTTAAAAAGGAACAGGGAAAAACCATTTTCAGACATTAGTGGGTACCTATATAAGCCAATCTTCGTATTTTAGCGGTAAGAAAGTTCCGAAAATATTTGTCTTATACGCGGAATATACGGTTATTTGCTAAATGACAAATATTGCACTGAAAGGAGCTAAGCTGAAATAAAAATCTTAGAAGGAAATCACGAGCTAAATAATACATATTATCTTCCAAAAATTGTACGGATCATAGCAGAGCTTATAAAGTTTTTGTGACCTCCTTTATTTGAGTATAGGTCTCAATAAGTTCAAGAAATAACACTGGGAGCCCTCCCTTTTACTTTCACCATGTAATCAAGGTCTTGATATATAGGTCACAATCACACCTTCTAAGCGAAACTTTAAAAAAATTAGGCTGGGTTATTCTACTAGGAGGCTAAGAAGTACTTTTGAATTTCATAACATTAATAATTAATTTTAAGCAGTAAAATTATTATAAACAGGAAATTTCTAGTTTCCCTGTGAGTAATCCTGACCGTTCATGATATGCTACACCCTTCTTTATGACACAACAAGCAACATATGCATTTTAACAATAAAATTATTATGTAGGTTGTACCGAAAAAAAATCAAATTTTCCCAAATTTCGAATTTAAATTTAATAAATAGTTCCTTCTTCCTCTAAGAGTCATCTATATACATATATTTTAATCTTTACTTCCTAAAATTGTTTATTCTTCGGATTGATTGAAGTCAACAATATGAAAAAGTTATACATCACAATTTGACAGCCAGCTTTTGTTATGTTAATCCCCTTTAAAGCTAAAGAAAAGCGTTTCAAAGATAGGTTGGAAATTTTTAATTTGTTCGATTTTTTTCCCTACTCATCGTAAGAAATTCCCTTTCGATCTTCTGACAATTTGCTAGGAAATGAGATGCGTGTAACTTGAAAACAACAACAACACACAACTCCCACGTTTTTTTCCCTCAATGTTCTAGATTTATCAAAGCGGCGAAAAAACATTTATGTTGTGAGTCAACATTATCAATGGTAGTATCGTGAGGAAGTGCGATTAAATAACGAATTTATAGTTCATGCATTAAATTTTTTATATTCAATTTTAAAAGAATTCAAAATGATGTCACTAACCGGTTTTATATTTCAAGAAATGAAATTTAAGCATAATATTACAGCTATTAAAACAGCTATTGGAAGAATTTTTTCATTTGTTATAGCAGATTACATTTAAGAAATTGGAGTATGCGTTCCGAAATAGACCAAAAGCTTGTATTATCATCACGGATGGAGGAAAATGTTTGTTTTACTTTTGTCGTTGGAGGCAAATTTAAGGGTGGGTCACAGGTGATTCTTCAAAAGGAAGTTGGATGAAAAATCGAACTTATGTCACTTTCGATTAGAGGAGAGAAATTTCTAGATTCTTTTTATACATCTGAAGCGTGGGCAGCCATCACGATTTTTTTTTCTTGAAGAGTTCATCTGAAGATTCGAAGTACAGCAACAAATCTTCTTTTTTAGGGTGTGGAAAATATATATGATCTAAAAGAAAGGAAAGATCATGAGGGTATATCGAGGCAAATAACCTCAAATCAAATGTAAAAGAAATTAGATTGAGTGCCGTGTTTTCCTGATAAGAAAAATAGGCTTTATATGAATTTTAAATGTAAAAGACGCAAGAGGGATTATTTCGCTTTATTATATCTTATTTTTAATGAACAATAATATGTATTTTTTACCCATGTGTTCAAGAATCTCGTTTATTGCAAATCCATGCATAAAAATGTTTATTTATTTAAAAATTAATATAAAAATCTTACTAGTGTTATAAATTTCAAAAGAAAAAAAAAACGTTCTTTTAATATTGAGTATGTTTTTTATCATACTCTTACGATTTGTGTATTAAATGTAAAACTTTCTATACTATATAACATAATATTAAGTAAACATTTAAAAAATGTATTAGCATTGACACGTGTATATACCCTATGGACCTACATTATTACGAAAAGCAATCTATCCTTCAAAAAAACGTTCTTAATTGCCTAAAGTGTCCTGCACTCTGATGTATGTTAATGAAACAAGTGTCAAATATGACCTTGGGATTACTTAATGTACCCCTAGGAGAACCCAGAAGCAACCTGAAATTAACAGTTGATCGCCTAATTTTCCCCCAGGTCATTGAGAACACAAATCCCACATAGAAACGTACGAAGCGGCATAATTCACCAAACGATTTTTTCACTCATGCCCCTTAGATATAGTGTTGATTTAGAGCACAAGAGGCGGTGTCTTTCGGTCGTTGAAAAGCGATTGATGTTGCCAGAGAAAAAGTAGAAAGATATCGAAATTACATTCCGCAAGCTTATATGTCCAAATGTTTTATTTGATTAATTAGGGTGGTGCATGAACTTGATATAATAGCTAGTTATATAATTGTTTTTTCACACTTGTTTCACTTATTGGACTTTAGGTATATAAAGACTTATCGTTTGCATCGAGCACACACTCGTCTTCTGATCTGATTTGAGTTGGATATCAACCAAAGCTGAAAACCCTTCGCTATGATCGCTAAGGTAAGCAAGAGTTTGATTTAGGTTTCGAATAGAATTATTCTTCAGTCTTTTATGAAAATTTTAGAATTAATTATTGTAACGTTTAAATGCTGTATTTCAGTCGATAATTCTGAAAACATTTTTTCTCCAAATGATATTTCTTTTACGGATAGTTCTGGATTTGCATTTGTTTAATTTTCACTGATATCTTTGAATATGTATAACCTGAATTTCGTGGATTATTGGCATTTGAAGCTAAATATTGAAAATGTTTCTTCACTAAGCCTTTTTAAACTCTCCTTGGCGCTTAAAGTATCCGACTAAGTTGAAAAAGTGCTTTTTAGGTGTTTGATATTTGGTGTTGTTTGGGGCAGGGGGCATTAGGGAAAAATAAATATGATTATATTGAGGAAGAAGGACTAATACATAAAACTAGAGTTTTTTAAGTTGTTTTTATAGCATTTATTTTATCTAACTTATAATATTTTTTAATGCGTTTTTTTGAAGAATGAAATTTTTGCGATAATTTGTGCACGAAAAACGGGATATCTCCAAAACAATACAATCAAATTCAATGAAATTTATAATGTAAATGTTATGGGCCCTGCAGAGTATAACAAATCTCAGGTTTTAAGGCGCCTACATTTAATCACATTTTACAGCTATTTTTAGCTTAGAACATGTAGTAATTTTGATAAAAAAATCATAAGCATCCAATTTAAATGCTAATAAAATGCTTATTTCTTAAAATATTTTTTATTCTGAGATTTGTGACACTTCAGAGGGATCAAGAAGGATATCAATGAGATTAAAATTGCATAACGTGCAATTCATTTTTATTTTTATGGCGTTTTTCTTAACTTAAAAAAATTTACTAAAATTTCATAGAAATAATATTTTTTCTCAAAAACAAAGGGGGATACATGTTATTTATTTAATAATTGTGACTTTTAAGCCTATTTATGCTCTTTAAAACAATACATTTATTCTGAAAATCAATTTCTGACAAATTGGTCACCGAACCTAGTCGGATGTCTTAAACCAAACGAATGGGTCGACCAAGGAAGTTGTTTGATTTTGTTGTTCCTAATCCAGTCATAGTTGACTTTTAACATGTAGGAAGACGCACAGTTTTATTGGAAGATAAAGTTATCCAGATTTTACACGATTTACGCGATGGAATTGCAAGATGCCCAAGTACCTCCATGTAAAATTCGAAATTTACTTTTCCCGTACAGATATTTAACTTTTCTAAGCCCTTAGCCATTATGTATCCGTAAATCCAAAAAGAAATTCAAACTTCATTGAGCATTTCAAGAAATCCCTAATAAAAGCTTCCTGCCTGCCATACCGAAAACGGACACTCAGATGACCGTAGGATACACAAAATATCTTTTCATCGCTAAGAAGTATGTTATTCAAATTCTGAATACTCACTGAAATATGTCTTTGCACCACCACACTAAGGTCTTTATTGGTTGCAAGTAAGCAGGGGATTTGTTTTATCAATAACATGACTACAAATCAAATCTATGGAGGTTACTGCAATGTGCTAGATGTTGAGGCATACTCTCCTTAATCTTGCCACTTTTTATTTGTGAATCTTAATCTATATTGAAGCGATTTTTGCTCACGATATATTACAGCACTCTTTCTTGTCTTAGTGTGTTTATTTTTTGCGACCATTATATATATTAGTGCGATTATTTTTAAAATTTTGAGTTTTAGAATAATGTTTTAAAATTTTAATTACAGTTCTTGTGGAGCTATTTTATTTTTTCTTAGAACAATCTATTGATTGAATTTTTCATTGCTCATTGTCACAATTGTAGTCTTATTAAAGTTCGATATCTCTCATGTGTGGCCCATTTTTAAACCCGAACTGACTAATGACTTTCAAGTAAGACTTTATGCACGCAATAGATCTACAGAAATTTCATTTATACAACTTTTATGAACAACGCTGACCATTTAAAATTTTTACAAATAACATGATATCTTCACTTTTGAGAATATTCCAGTTTCTGAATAATTTAAATAATTATTTATATAACGTCTAATGATTTTTTAGATACGCGTAAGCAACATGAAACGTACACAGACATTATTTTAAAGATACCATCGATTTTTCAAGCCAATGAATGTTTTTTTATAACTGTTCTAATGTTTTGAATAAGAGTAGCACATTTTTAAAATTTTTTAAATAGTTTAGAATTTTAATTTTCATCCATAATAAAGACAAAACTTTATCTCTCTGATAGAATCTCTAATTTTTTTTTATAATTAAAACTTGTTTGGTGTATATCATGAAGTGTATATAGAGAAAATCTCATTTCTCCTTCGCTGTACTTGAAAGTGCAGCTAAAAAGATTGAAGACATTCTTTGCTCTAAACAGTAACTTCTGAGGGGGAAAAAAACACTAGGAAAACCACGCATATACTAAAAACTACGAAAATTTTTTTTTGATAAAAACATTAACATTTGAAAATCACATTTGATAATAATTCCATCAGTTACCTTTTTAAATATTTATTAATTTAATAGTTAAAAAAATTTTTTTACGTCCTCGATTTTTTTTGTTGAACTAGTGGAACTCTTTCGAAATCGTCTGAGGTTTATTACACATAAACTAAAAAGCTAAAATCTTATTTATACGCTCATTTTTAACTAATACTTAACAGATGTAAGACTTCTTTTTTATAGTATACAGCTAACTTAAAATTTTAAAAATTATATTTATATCACCAAAACTTTAATAACAACAAAATGGATTTTTTAAAGTTTTTTGAAAATGAATTCATTTCTTAGTATACATTTCATGTGATTTCTGTCTGCAGGTCTTCCTCATCGCAGCCCTTGCTGCTGTAACTCTTGCCAAGCCCTACGAGGCTCCCGCTCCAGCTGAATCTGCTGCTTCAGCCCACGCAGAGGAAGAAAAATACCCCGTAAGTGTATGACTTAAAATGATTGAAGCAGAACATATTATTTTTGCTATTATGCAAAATAACGTACTTACTCATTTCTATTTTTCATCACTCATAAAAATCCCTAGTTCTTGGATATTATATAAGTACATATTGCCTGAATCAAATGAATTACTACTTACCTCGAAATTTAATAATAATAAGGCCAGAATGAGAAATGTGTGCTTATTTTCAGATAAAATTAATTACTCTACAATTTATTTCAAATTTTCTGATAATTTTTCTTGCAAATTTATTTTCTTATATCTTTATACATTAAATCAATACAATTTTATGAAATTAAAATAGTATATGTTTCATTAAATAAGCCACTTTCGAACTTTTATAAAATCTTATCACAATCATCTTCGGAGTATTTAAAAAGACTACAAAATAATACAAAAAAGATACAGCGAAAAACTAAAAGGATTTATAATTTTAAATGTTTTGGTATAAAACAAAAGCATTTAGCTGTATCAATCGCCATATATTTTATGTGTATCTATATAAAAAATTCAGATAACTCGTACTGAAATTATAAGTGAATTACAAATGTACAGGCAATAAATAATTGCTTATGAAAATTATATAATTCATTGATTAAGAATAATATCTAATTTTTTTTTAGTATTAAATATATTTTTTTTTCATGAAAATATTTTAAAACTGAACGTAATATTTATGATTTTTTTTTAATGAGAGGGAACAAATATTGCAAATTTTGTTAATCTATTTTACTTATTTAAAGACCCTTTTTGCGATATATGAGCAAAATCCTCAGTTTTTGCTTATTATTATACTAACTATATAAATAACTTTTATCAACATTTTCACTTTAGACTGAGTGTTTCAAAAAATTGAAAGTAAATGTTTCAACTACCGATAGAAATAACTTTACTTCATGAATGAAAAAAAAAAAGAAATAGAAAATTTTCAATTAAAATATATTTTGCAAAGAAATCCTATTTAATACTTATTAAATGTGTTTTCCTGAAGAATATTTTATAATTCTTGTAACAGAAAACACATATCCCTTTGAAGAAAATTATCAATAATTTAATGTTGCCAAAAGAAAAGTAATATTTAGCTTTTTTTTAAATGAATGAATACATATGTTATGGTTTTGTTCAAATTCTAAGTTTTAAATTAAATATGAAATATATATCATTTAAAAGATATTAAATAGAAAAAAAATGAGTAAAAACACATTTTCAATTATTTTAATTGCTATAGAAATTTAAGCAGGTTATAGTAATGATTTTTAGGTCATAAAAAAATAACAGAGTATTTACATACTTAAAAACAACAATAGGACATGTGTAAGGAAGTCCTTAATTTATTTATAAATGCATCAAAAAGCAATATTTACTTATTTAAACGTTTCGTTTCTTACGTAATGCTCTATGGAATTATTCTTCGGGATTCTATCATTATTCGTCGTAATCCATAGCCAAGGCTATAGATCAATATCATAATGATGCATTATATAACAGTTACAGAATAAATTGAACTGGTTATGCAACTATTCTGCGAGAAAGGCTACGCCTTAGATGGTAGCTTTATTAATTAGTATTTGTATAATTAATTGATTCATATCAATTAAATTACATAATTTACATTAGAATAATTTATTTGAATGAATTTATAAAGACTGAACCAAGCAAACTATTTGAAAAGGCATGAATGTCTTACAGAGGTAAAAAATATTTTTTTTAATGCAGTGGAATTGCATTAAAAGTCTAAGATGCCTCACAAATTAATAAAACGTTGAAAAAGAGTTTGCTAAATTAAAAAATTGCTCTTTGTAACCGTATTTAATTTCAAAAATATCCTCTTTCAGTAACTAAAAATATTTAATTTTTGAAATTATTTACAGAGCTTTTTCAAAAGTACCGTATTTAATAGAATCCAAGCCAACATCGATTCTAAGCCGCACTCCAAATTCTCAACACGTTTTTGTGAAAATATAATATCATGGATTCTAAGCCGCATCCACAATTCTCTACATGTTTTTGAGAAAAAAAAATTAAAAAATGTGTAAAAGGTTCATCAATATCCGATAACAAAATAAAAAGTTTATAATTAATTTATTTTACCAATTAAAAAATTTAAGATACATACATGAGTCTATAATTACTCTAACCATCAGTATGTTTCGAAAAAGATTCCTCAATCCCATTGTCACAATTGACTTCAGAATTGGTGCAGGCGTCGCCATTTTCCCACACTGTGTCGTCTTTCATGCCATTGTAATGCAACATTTCTTGCATTTCTTATGCAACATTTTTTTAAAAAAAGAATCTAAAAGAACATTTAAAAACTGTTGAATATTTTATAAACAAATATTATATCATTTTGTTACGCCATCTACGTATATTTGTGTCATCCCTGTCATAAATTTTCAGTGGCCGCTGCTCTGTTTCCGCTTTTTTGCATATAAAATTGCCTCCCTTTTCATACTTGCGTCATAGTAAACTTGTCTTGATGCTTTTTTCGATATCTTTGATGTTCATGTTGTTGAAAGAAAGCGTATACAAAAAAGTTTCCTAAACAAGAGCAGACAACGATGTTTAGGATAGACTGAATACTAGAGGTAAACTGCGGAATGGGGATGCAAGTGGCTGGAATGGACGGTTTCATTTTTCCTTTTGAAAGGGGTGGAAACTTAATTTCCCCCATCCAACAAATGTTTTACCTCTGATACTAAGCCGCACCCGATTTTCCAGCATTAACACTGGAAAAATAGTGCGACTCAGATTCGAGAAAATACGGTGTTTGAATTTGGCTCTAATTTATATATTTGTATATTTTTTCTTTGTAAAATAAATTTCAAAAAAAAAATTCCAGTTGAATTAATGAAGAATCCTTATAAACACAAAATTTTTATAATCTAAGCATCTTTCTACTTCTGGAAAAACAACTTAAACTTAGGATGAGGAGAGAGGAATATATTACATCTTAAAAGGGAAAATTGATATTCGAGAATTGTACCAGGAAAATTTCAGGCCTTTATAACCGAATGGTCAAAGTCGAGAACTTGTGACTGGCGTTGTTTCTCTCTGCTCATAATTTCAAGTCATGGTGCCACTTAAGATTCACTGTCTAGAATGGTTGAGGCGGAATAAATCCATTGAGGCTTAAGACTCTCACGTTGGAATTGAAAAGTGGAAAATTTGGAAAGTGATGTACTAGTTTAAGTGTCATCCTTGTCGCTTGACCGTGGATCAAAATTCTCGTGTTTCTTTTAGGTGCGGCTTTAATAAAAAATTAATCATTACAGTAAAATTTTGAAAATATATCCTTCTATTAAGAGAGCAATCGTGAATGGCATAAATGCTTAGTTATATATGCAAACAAATATACGAAAGAGAGGTAAAAGCACATTCAAATTAAATTTAAACAAGAGAAAGGGCTTGTTTTTGAGCGGGAGGGGTATTGTTGTGAATATTATGTACATTATTAGAAAATATTTATTACCAATTGCGTTTAATTGAATTAAATATTCAATAAAGATATTTGATTTTCACTTCATTCTGATTATTTACTTACTTTTTAGCCTCAACCCTATGAATTCGGATACGAGACCACTGACGACAAAGGCACCACCACCTTCCGAAAGGAGACCAGTGACGGAAAAGGCAAAGTTCAAGGAAGCTACGGATACAAGGTAAGTTGCATTTACATCAATGCAACAAAAGAACGTTAAGAAGATATCGTTTATATTTACCTTTAATTTTCCCTTACTTTTAATATAATCTCCTGGATTATTCCCCCAATTGCTTTTCTACTTGATTTAACGTTCGAATATTTTGGTAATAATTTTAAATTCTCGTAACTTACATACTTTTCAATTTCGTCTTGATGAATCTGCCATAGCGCTTCTGTGACTTTTGATCTTTTGGGATCTCTTTGCCTTAACAAATATCTTAAAAACCCTCATAAAGAAGTGTGGGAAAAAAATGGAGTACAAACATTTGATTGTAAAAAAGAGAGAAAAGTTATTGGAATTCAATTCTTTGGAGGTACACATTTAAATATATGTCCTCACTAATTAAAAGGGAAGAAAATATATACAGTCGACTCTCGATAATTCAAACCTTCGATAATACAAACTTTTCGATAATTCGAAGCATATGCTCAGTTCGAAAAACTCTTGATATTCCTAACTAAAACAACACGTTTTGTTACACTCAATATTTTGAGGTAAAATATGTGGCTGGCCACTCTACAACACGCGATAATTCGAAATTATTAATAAAACTCTCAACAATTCGAACACTCACTATCATGTACAGTCCTGTAACAAACAGGTTGGAGCTTAAAAGTTTTGCGTTGTATTCTCTCTGCGTCCCCTGTAACGTAGCCCATTTGATGACCATCTGTTTGCTACGTCTTCTTTGTGTTTCTGGTTCCTAAGACGAAAAGTCACTTTTATTGCTTTCCTTCTCCAATTGGACAATAGCCCAATTGCATCTGTTGTCAGCAGTACATATGTTTCGTTTTCACACGTGGCCCTGCTATTCATATGTTCAGAAAGAATGGCCCGCTATTGTGAAAAAAAGATGCGTAGGATTGTGCATACATGTATTGAATGTATTCTTTTAACTTCTGTATCTTGTTTATAATGTATATAATATGTACTTTTTAAAAATACTTTAAAATAATTATATGTATTATGTGTACAATTGCTGTTTTATTGCATAATTTCAAATTTAAATGTGCTAGAAAAAAATTTTCTTCGTGTATTTTATGAGTTTTTTCCCAACCTCTTGATAATTCGAACTCTTGGTAATTTGAAGTTTTTCATTGGTCCCTCCAAGTTCGAATTATCGAGAGTCGACTGTATATACGTTCATACTAATTATCTAGGTATTCAAGTTTACTTTTGCATAAAGAATTATTCCATAAGTGAAACTATTCGATATTTAAGGACTCAAATATATTCTACAATAGCATTTTACAACCCTCGTGTTACTTCGAAATGCGCTGTAGAAAACAAACAGTCAATCAAACAATAGGCTTTTTAAAAAATTACGCTCTATTTATATGAAACTAATTTCATTCCCTCCCTCTGATAGGATCATCAAGGAATTGAACGAGTAGTTGAATATGTCGCTGACGAGCACGGTTACAGAGCTGAAATCAAAACCAACGAACCTGGAACCGAAAGCCAGAACCCAGCTGATGTCATCCTCCATGCTGAACCTATTGTTATTGAAGAACCCAAGGCTGCACCTGCCTACTCTGCACCTGAACCTCACTACCATGCTCCTCACTACCCTCAATACCAAGCTCCTCAATACCAAGCTCCCCAATACCAAGCTCCTCAATACCATGCTCCGCACTACGAAGCTCCCCATTATGAAGCTCCTCACTACCCACGATACTAGATTTCGAAACTTGGTTCTGTAAAATTGTCTCCTGTAAGTTTGTATCAATGTTTATGTATAGCTTGCTCGTACCTAAAAATTATATTGTTCAGTATTTTCCGTTCTGTATAAAAATTCGATTCAGTATTGTCGTACAACCTTTGGGGAGACTTTCTTTCCCCCCATTTTTTTCAAAATGGTGATCAAATATTTTTCTATGGAAAGGGTTGACAAATAATGACCCGCCAAGTCACTCAGAAAAACCAAATAGAAAGTGCTCTCTAAATTTAGGTTAACATAAATTTTGAGTACAATTTTTCTTGCATGAAGAAGAGAACAAGAGTAAATATAAATCATTAATATGTGGGCTATGATGAGAATTTCAACAAGCAACCTTACTTTTGATTTAAAAAAAACTAAAGAAAAGTGTGGAGTACATTTGACTGATTCTAAAATTAAACGTGATGGAGGGGGGAGCAGCTACCAATAGGAAATTAACATAGTAAGTAAATTGAATATAACTTCTCCCACTGTTTTATTCCTTATGTTTAATGATTTTATGGTACAATTTATACCTTTTCTGAGATGTTAATTAAGGAATTTTAAAAAAATGCCGCCCTCCGAAACCCTTCTTTTTCACAATCTGGTCTTCGCTCTATGGAATCCTTGTTCTATGGAATAATATTCCGCTAAATTTAAGTAACACATCAACAAATCTTCAAAATTAGAAATATAATTAAATCTAAAAAGAGAAACTTATAATTATTTTGGTGTTAAAAGGCTGATTTTGGTTTAAATGTTTAGATGTGGATTAGGTATCTATGATCACGTAGAGTTAGAAAAATTATTCAAGTCGCGGACTTTGCCACGGAATAAAAACCATATAAACTATATAAAAACTAACCGAATTTTTCTTTCATTTGAAACAAATAATAACATTTTGACGTATGAATAAATGGGCATTTATAGATGAATAGCACAGTAAAATTTTTTCTTTCAGATACGGCATTCTGTCTCTCCTTTCTTCTTCTACGGTGTTTGAATCAAGTTCTTCAGTTCATAATAAAAGGATGTTTTCTTAATTAAGAATGAAGTTCTTGTGAAAAGTGTGGAGCTCTAAATTTCCTTGCTGGCTTGAGTGACGTCTTGCTTATGTCCTTGTGAAGATTTTGTCAATAGAAGTGTGCTTTATTTGTTATTTATTTATTTATTTATATGTATTTTATGTTTGCTGATTGTCCTTGTGATGCTTGCGCACAAATAAATCCTTTTTCTACGGAATTTTGAGTTTTTTCTTGAGTATATCAAAACAAGCTCTTTTTAAATGTAAAACCGAAGGACATGAATCATTGTTTTTTCTGTACAAACTCATATGCATTCAAATAATGCTTCGGTATTGAACTATTTTACTTATAAATTGTGAGGAAACAAATAGATCATAATTATCTTGTTAATGGCGAAAGAATCTTCAAAAAAGGTCATTACCTTGACTTTTGATACACAATCATGAATTATTCCACTTTCAGTTTGTAATCGAAATGAACAATCAATTAATTTTTTTTCTTTACTTTTCTAAAATGTGTTTTAAGTTTATCCTCCAAGTCTGAATGTCTTCGGGTTTTGCATGATTATAATTCAAAGCAGTTTTTTTTGTTTACCATAATCATCAGTTGATATGCATCGAGTGTTACACATTCTGCATGCAAAATTCAAAGTAAAATAACTTAAAAATGTTTTTAAAATTTTCAACTGACATTAATTTATGAAAAGATTATTTGAGACATTATAATAAGGAAAGATTGTATTTGATAAGAATCAACTTTACTTCCACTGCTTACTGCTAGTGCTTAAGAAGTAAATAGTAATATATATTGCATTGAATTCAGTTATCCGCGAAGCCACTGTGATTAGCTAATAATTAATTAACATAATTTTATAATTATAAATATTATACTAATCTTCATGTTTCACAGGTTGCAAATTAAAAATATGTATACATATACAGTCGACTCTCGCTAATTCAAACCTTCGATAATACTAACCTCTCGCTAATTCGAAGTATATGCTCAGCCCCTAGAAAAACTCTTGATATTTCGAACTAAAACAATACGTTTTGCATTTTGGTATACTCAATATTTCGTGTGATACAACACGTGATAATTCGAAGTGATCTTATAAAACTCTCGACAATTCAAACACCCACTATCATGTATAGTCCTGTAGCAAACAGGTTGGACCTTATATGTGTTGTATTGTTTCCACTGTCTCCCCTGTAACGTAGTCCCTTTGATGGCTATCGGAGTTGACTCCGATAACTCTGATAGAAGCTTAAGTGTCACTAAGCAAACTACTCAAAATCATGTTTATGAGGACGTTTTTCGACCTTCATTATTTTAGAAAAATCTATTGCGAGAGATAAAAATTAAATTAATGCCGTAAAATAAAATAAATTTTTTTTGTCAACAAAATTATAATGTACAGTATATATATATATATATTCTTTTAAAAGTTGTTTTTAATACATACATGTATTCTTTTAATACAGAGGACTTTTAACTTCTGTATAATATTTATACTGTGTAATATATACTTTCTAAAAATACTTTAAAATATTTTTATACATATGTACAATTGTTGCGTTATTACATAGTTTCAAATTTAAATGCGTTGGAAAAAAATTTCTCTTCATGTATTTTGGGAGATTTTTCTTACCCTCTTGATAATTCTTACTCTTAATAATTCGAAGTTTTTTAATGGTCATTGGTCCCTTCAACTTCGAATTATCGAGAGTCGACTGTATAATTAAAAATGGTAAAAAAAACCTGTTTAAATTTAATGGAAATTTATCAAAAAATGTGAGGTCTGTCTACAGTGCAACGAAAATGGTTCTGTAGCATTTTTAGAATTGCAAACAGAAAAAAATGACAACCCTGGATTGTTGACCTTGAATCACGATATGTGTTGGATTTCGCCAGTTGTGCTTGCATTTTTCACCTTTTTTGTCGTTAAAATGTTAAGTTCAAGCGTGTGAATTTTAAGTTTTTAGCTGATTAGAACAAAGTACCAACGAAATGTTTATGTCTACTCGTATTTACGGTCAAGACAAAATGCATGGTACATGAAATACGTTTGAATGCATAAACAGTTCGCCAAAAGTTGAGTGGAAATGATTAACAACGAACGCTCTAGTCGGCGGCCAACTTCGAGAAGTGTCGAAAATGATGTTGAGAACGATCAGATTGTTCGGGTAAACTGTGGACTGAGTGCCCAAATGCTATTGAAACGATCAACTTTGACAAATACACTCTGTAACAAATTTTGCGGCCAGAAACTCAAATGAAAATAGTTTGTACAAATAATACTCCTCCCCGCTTCGAGAACTGAAACAGCACTTCGCTTTCGGCACCCATTCTCCTGATTTAGCCCCCTTTGACTTTTTTCATTCCCAAACTGTGCCAGAAGGAAGCTTTAAATCATTGGAGGCTTTTAAGAAGAAAATATTCACCACTATTAAAGCAGGTTTTAGAAAATAGACAACAGCACATATTCTTAACTACAGGGAAATAAGAATGGATTGAAGCATGAACGAACACCAATGGAGAATGCGTTGGATGAGAAAAATAACAGATTTCCCATAAATTGTAAATACATTTCTTTTTCTTTTTTTTTTTTGAAACAGTCCCGTTATTTCCTACAAACTTCGTATCAAAATATCTTAAGGTATCCGACTACTTGCGACAACTTAAAAAAAAAAAATGGAGATATGGGGATCTTTTTGTTGCTTTTAGATTTTTTTAGTACATTTTAAGAAAAATATGTTAAAATTAAGAAAATTATTATTACTAAAATAGGAAAAAATGGGTAAAAATTTACAAAAAATAACATAAACGCATCCCATTCTGTACCAAAAGCTTACGAAAAAATTTTGAATTTTTCAATTCTGATGTGTTGCTATAGTATTCATTTTTGAAATGACCTTCAAAATAAGAGATATTTTAATTTTTACAAAAACTAGAACACTTTATCTTAGTTATTATATAAAGTTGTTTAAGCAACAGTGATTATATTAATATAAGGTATTATAAATTTTGTAATAAAACAGTGTTTGATAAATCTGAAGGTGAAAACTCTTCTTCTGTTATACAGAACATATACAAACTATTTCAGTTAATTATTTTCAAAACTTTTTTAGCAATCGCTGGCCCGTTTGAGCATTTAAAAAAAACACATTTCGAGTAAAACGCGTTTTAAAGTATGACATCTTGCTTAAAGTAATAGCATCTGCTTTTACTAAAACACTTGTAGTTTTTGTTCTCGTGAATAAAAAATAATTAACTTGGTATTTTTGTAAAGCTAATAAGATGGCATATAAAATAAAATCATAAAAAAAATTGTCTATTTTTGGCAAATTTCACAATTTTAGGGTAGTCGGATATCTTAAATGTTAACGTTTTGTATGCCATAAAAGGGGGAACATAAATGTGAATGGGGATCAATTATATATGATATTTTAATAAATTTTATAAGTAATGAATCATTTTAAGAAGAAAAAAGTGAAAGGCATATTTTTTAAATTCGGATTATAAATACAGCATTCATCCCGGAAATAATTAATATCCAGGAAAAAAAGAGCATACAAATCGGTAATAAGATTATTTTGAAGGAAAAAAAAGGTAATATATACAATTTTTGATTTACATTGCCATTATCTAATTATATTATACATATTTACATAAATGCGTGGCGTACTATTTCTTTTTGTTTTCTAAGATGTTTCAATGGAAACAAATAACCAAATCTCAATGCAGGATTAACTAGATCTAAGTTTAGCTTATTAATAATAACACTATGTATTATTTGACCTAATTTGTAAATGTAAATTAAGAAGGTTCACGAAAATAAGCAATTGCAATATGAAACAAGATTATTTTTAACTATTCACGTTCTTATCTAAAAATTACTAAGCAAGATTATACCCATTTTAGGGTTCGATTAGTTAAGGGGTGCCTCAATGTGATGGGTTCAAAAAATCAAAAAGAAATTTTGTTTCATAAATTACTTTCTTAACATGTCTAGAATACGGTGGTAAAATGATTTTTTAAAATTCGAAGTCGTTATAAAGAAACAGGTGTTAGAAGAGCAGCTGTTCGTAACGCTAAGTTAAGATTTTCATTGTGTTTTAACCGGACTTGAAACTTAAAAAACACGTTTTTCTCAAAACTGTGTTTTTCAAATTTTCCTCCATCATATCTCAAAAACGGTTTGACCGAAAGACTTCAAATTTATAGGGCAAACTTAGCACATATATGCGCACCAAATGGACTACGATCATTCGAAAATTCAAAATATTTATTTCTATTTTTTAAAAACTAACAAAAAACCCCATGAAATTCGAAAGTTTTTCTTTAAAGGTCTACCAAAAATCCAATTTTTGATATTTTCAATTGAGTATAGTCCATTCTGTGCATTTAAGCTTATAAATTAAAATGCCGTTAATTTTTTTTAAAATTTCAGATAAGCCAATCAGCCGGAATTGTGGAGGAAGTGAGCGTCCGTTTTTTCGAGGAGGTTGTGTTCAAAGCGCTATAACTCACGTTCTGTTGTATATCTTTGTCTAAACATTTATATACATACTTTTAAAACACATATGATAAAAAAACTTAAAGTTCTATTTTTTAGTGGCAGCCAAAAAAAAAAAAAAAATTCCCTAAGAATGCGTAAAAAGCAGGCCGGCACATGGGTGAACCCCCTGAAGAGGAAAAAATTGTTTTCTAAGTAATATGTATAAATATTTTGAAAGTTATTAGCAGAACACAATAAAATATTGAAAATAATCTTATGCATAAATTACTCATTTGTATGGGTGGTGAGGATAGAACTGGTTTCTTACCAATCGTGTCTGCTTTCATAACGAGATTATTTTTCAAAAATACATTGTAAGAAAGGTATATTAATTTTAAAATTCTCATACACATTGATGTGAGAATAACAAACAAAAATAAAGTACTTATTGAAAAATCATTTGATAATTTTTTAATTTATATATAATCACGGAAATTCTCATGAAAATACTTCAAAAAGGTCAAATAATTCTGGATTTACAGTCAACTTTGAGCATCAGTTTTTTTCTAGAGGGCTTAAAGCTATTTCATCTCGATTTGTCTATTTTCTTGGCATGCGTTGAGATAAAAGCATTTGGATATTCTGATAAATAGCTATCACTTAATATTATATTATTATTTCCTCCCTATCCTTACAAAAATAATTGTATAACTTTAAATCAGCTCAAAAGTAGAACACTTCATACAAAACTTTTTTCTCTAAGTTCAAACATTGTGTTCAATTTTTATGGATAAATTAGTTTTATCAGTATATGTCTACTTATCTAGAAGAAAAAAACAATCCCTCACTCATTTCCAAATTGCCAGCATTATTAGACATAAAGACTTTAAATTTGATAGTCATGTTTCTTTTGTAGAGCAGAGATCCTCAAAGAAGGAGTTTTGTGGAAATAGACAGCAAAAGGATGTTGCAGGGGGGTTATAGATAAAAAAAAATTGATTTTTGAATTATTAGATTTACAGATTTTGAATTTAACAAGCATGTTTCGATTGTTTGTACAAATCAGATAAGAACAGGTTTTACTTAAATCTGAAACGAGTTTAAATCCCTTCTACACTGTGACCCAGCTAAAGGTGTGGAAGGAATTAAAGGATCACTTGACATTATAAATTCCAATTACTTTATTTATCACTACAATCAACTCAAACACAAATAACACTTTAAATAGGATAATTCAGCCACGCAATAGAGAGAAGAGACGAGATTCACGTTCGGAGAGAATATCTGCCTTAGTATTACTTTACACAGAGCTTACGTATTTTAATGTCCTCCCTATTACTTTAACACTCTAAACATCAGCTTAATATAAGATGACAGTACCTGAACTTATGCAGTCTTCTACTCAATAAAACCAGACTTTAACACTTCTTGGTTATAATCTTTTACAAGGACTTAAACCAATTCTGGTAATATTCACTAAGTAACTATCTTGCCACCTCTTATTAGCTAAATTTTAGCTAATAAGAGGTGACAAGACTTTTTTAGAGCTTTTCTAACTTTCTGTTTACTTATTCGCTTCATTGCCAATTCACTAACTACTCACTATTCACTTCCCTTCTAATTCCCTCACAATTCACTCACTCTTAAACCCTCGAAGAAGGAATAGATATAATAAACTTAATTTGCATATCACGTTTCCTTCTTTTAGGAGAAGATTGGTTAACATTTGCTGGGCCAAAAGTAGCAGTCCCTATAGGACTGTTAATGGAAGGTCGCGTATAGATCCGTCACAAATCGATCCAGAGGGAGGCTTTGGGAGCTTCCATGAAAGATACATATACCTCAGTTTTAGAAATCCAAATAGTTCTTTTTTTAAAATTAGAAGTGGCAGCTGTAAGAATAATTTTGAAGGCAATCGAAAGCTTAATGCTAGAACTTAAAAGTCTTAGATATTTCTCAACAACGTAAAAGCAATATATCATCATAAAGTAAGGGATAAGCACCATAAGGGTAAGCACCATAAGGTAAGAGATAAGTTTTTGCGACGAAGGTTTGTTTGGTCAGTTGCTTGTAAATGTCACGGTAATCAGATATGCATGATCGAAGCTTTTTTGTTGTTGAAATTTCATACTCCTTTCGGAATTGGTATTTATTTTAAGAAAATACTTTTCCAATTTGTTGGAAAGCTGTATCCCTGCATATATTTTATCCACTCTCAAGGAGAATCCGGTTCTTCTTGACCGTTTTCGTAATCTATCAAAAATTATTTACAATGTTACTGTCATTGAAAGTTTCTTTTTCAATCAAACGCGGGCTGTTGGCGCGTTGAGAGAAAGCAAACTGTGGTTGCGCTCTGTTAGGAGACTGTTTGTAACAAATGACAGAGCGTCTTGTAGTGTATATATGTACATTACAGTGTCGTAACGTACCCAACCCCTACCTTACGGGGGAGGGAAGCCCAAGGCCTGACTAACCCCAAGTACGTATTTGCCCAATTTAATAAAATATTAAAGGCAAAGAGTCTGACAGGGCCGCCGCGTGGATATTAGGCCGCCCTTGTTCAAGTTTAAATTCGGCGCCCCTTTATGGGGTTCTGTTGCACTCTTATAAACTGCTACAAATTATATGTGAAATACTCTTTTATAGTATTCGAAATTTTACTTTTGAACTGAAAAAGGATTTAAAATTATAGTAATAGAACACGTTTGTCTTATTGTTTTTTTTCTTATCTCATAAATTTTAAAAACAAAACAAAGCAAAAATGATATAAATTTTTTAAGTAAAATATCAAAATTAGAAAATATATTCAAATATTGATTCTCCTAGCCTTAGCAGCTACAAATGCTCGTATCAATGCCTTTATATTTAATTTATCCAAAATTTCGCTCTCTATGGATATAATTGACAAGTCTGATATAATCTCTCCTGCGCCATAGTAGATCGCTTGTAGTTTTTTTATAATTTTAAGTTTTGAAAAACTTCGTTCTCCATTAGCCACCGAAACTGGCAGGGTTAAAGAAATCTGTAAAGCTATTGCAATATTTGGAAATGTATCGATAAGATTGTTTTCATAAATATAATTTAAACCATCAATAAGATCGCAAAGATTTTATTTCTTCAAATAAATTTAATCCATTATGTCCTTTTCATTAATATTTTTAGTATCCGTTAATTTTCGTTCTAATTCTTCGCAATGTCTTTAAATTTCATTGTTTACTCCAGTTTTTAAATTAGGTATATAGTGTACTACCTTGAAGTAATTGTAATGTTCTTTTACTTGGCTGAATCTTTCTGAAATTGAAGAAATAGCAGTGTCTAATATTATTTTGTAAAATTCTACCTCAAACTTTTGTCTTGGATTGTTGATGGTTCGTCGGTTTGTTCATCTTGAAACAGTTTCTTTTTAAACCTGTTTCGACTTTGTGGAAAATCATTATGCACCCCCAAACCATCAGCAACTATACTTGCATTGGCAATTGCATGTTCATACGCTTCATCTGAACTAAGATTATTTAGTTCTGATATAAGATTTTGTAAATTGTCAGTCACGATTTGTAAATAAAATTTAGAATTTTGCATTATTTGCTTTACTACATTTACTAAATTTAAAATATCGTGCCAGATGTTAATGGAATAAATAAATTTTAAACGTGGAAACCTGAATCAATTTTTTTGCTTGGGTTCTTGATTCCATGTCTCTTGTTTGATCTTCTTGAATATTTATTATCGCTTTCAAAATTCCATTCAAATCATTTTTCAACGGTCTTAAAACTTGAATTCTACTTTCCCATCTAGTGTTGGAGAGTGGCTTTCAAGTTAGATTTTCAACATACTATGAAAATATTGAAAATCATAAGAACTTTTCAATAAGTTAAGCTCGCAACACTGAACAAACAACGAAAATAATTTAAGTGAAATCCCTACAAATTGGAAATTACCTTCAACTGAATTGTGACGATTACAGTTATGCTGCAACCTTTTATATTTTATCTTAAATTTGGAAGAAATCTCAAATTCGGCTGCTCTTGTGTATAGATTCCTGCTTAGAATCTAAAGGAATTCATGATACCAAAAAGAAAGTTGCAGATCGCGATAAAGCAGTGCTTCTCAAACTTTCAGTATTTGCGACCCAATTTTCAGTCATAATTTTCATCGCGCCCCACTTCTTACAATAATAATGTACTGAATGCAATTATGTACTTTGATGGTAAAACTACGATGCAATACGACTTTAATTATAAACGCACTAATTAGATAAATATTAAGTTTTATATATGAAAAGCCCAAGAGAGTCACTAGAAGTTGCTGAACTTGTTTTTAATTGAATATTGATAAATTAATTATCAAATACTTTGTGCAGAACTTATTCATTTATAAGTAGTGCGTATTATATCAGTTTGAATGTGTATTTCATTTTTTATTATATAGGAATATATTTTGCTTTGTAATTATTTTTATTGCAAATTATTTTATTAAATTAATAATTATTTTAAATATTTTATTTTCAATATTTCGTAATTCATTTCGATTTTCGCTTCTCCCCCC